>OU744346.1:607500-793264 GCA_916610135.2 Macropis europaea
ATCGTTTTCCCCGCGCCGCTCCTTCCTGGATCCCGAAATTCGGGGAACATCTGCGGGGAGATCCAGGGGATTCGAAATTCCTCGACGAAGCGGAAAGCGGATCCCTCCTCCCTTTATTCCGCTGGAACTTTTGCCTCGAGAAAGTCTCTCGGATAAGATATTGTCCCGCCGGAGAACTCGCAGCCGCTCTTCGGCGTAATTCCAAGGATAACAGAGAAAAAGCGTCTGTCGGAGAACAAAGGACTCGCGAATGTGAAAGACCGATGCGTTCGCCAGGCTCGTCTCTGCTTCGCTTTTCGGTAGGACAGTCGGCGAAGCGCGTCGCTGTAAACTTGTCACCGTAAACGCGACGCTGCGGACGCGTCACCGCGTGCGACTCCGATTTCACGGAATCCCTGAAATGGAGTTAGTTAATTGGTTGGACGGTTGGCCCGTGTCCACGACGGCCTGCCCGATGGTGCTTGGAAGGACTTGTCTGATCCTGACACCGAAGTGTGTTTATACACAGGATGTTTCACGCATGCACACCAATATTTCAGGGGCTGAATCTACGCGGTGCAATAAATAAGAAAATATTAAAGGAAATTCCTCCGTTGCTCCGACGTCTTACGAGTTATTTTACGAGTTACAAGATGCTTCCGAAACAAACCTTCAGAGATTATGTTTATCGAGAGACCCTGCCCCAACAAGGAATTCATTCGTTTCGATCTTCGAGTCGTTCGATGACCGCGACGCAAGGGAGATGAAAATTCACGCGGCGTATCGCGGAGAAGCCCGAACAGAACGGAGGAGGATGATATGCATATAAAGCGGAAAGTCTGTTGTTGAATGTTCAACTTCGTTAGGACGTCGTTCGTTTTTAGCCTGGCTCCGTGTAATCGGGGACTTTCACGAGCTGGATCTCTATGGTGGATCGGTGAAGCGGTTTCCGGAACGACGGGCGATAAAAGGGATATTTATATTTCGCAGGGTAGAGCGGGATATATCTGGTTTACGAGATGCATCGTAATATTGCATTTGCATCGTCGGTCAAGTGCTCGGACGACGGAAGCGCTGCGAGAATCGTGCTGGCAGCGGAAACGGTATTGTTGCCATTAAAACCGGACCGGAGAGCAATTTTACCTTGAATTCCGCGGGAACTCGTTCAGCTTGACGAGAAAAAGCCGCATGAAACCGCGCGGAAAGTAGTTCCTCCTTCGAAAACATTCGCTCCCTTCTCTCGTCCGGTGAAGCATCCAGCTCGTCCGTCGGATATTCACGGATCGACCTAACGAGATAACTTCGTTTCGAATTCTCTCGCCGGGATACAAACGTTTTTCCTCCATTCTGTAACGATACAAATCCTTTCTCGAACTGACAATGAGCGATGGACGAACGTAAACTGGATGCAAGAACGGTCTCGGAAACACGGCGGACGAGTACCGAAGAAAAAATTCCAATGGGGAAAATGTCGGGACACGCTCGTGACGCTTGGGTCGTTCGGGGTGGACGCAGCTCGATGCAGCGAGTCGGCCAGGAGAAATAATCTTCGAAGATTCAGCAAGCTATTGTACAGAGCTTATGATGTACGGATGAAATTGTTTCATTGGTTCTGTATGTTCGGACCGTTCGGATCCGAGTGAGTCACGAGACTGTAACAGACAGGTAACCGTAAGAAAAAAGTTGCAGAAGCTGGAACGGTGACGCGACGGTAAATATTTGATATCAGGAGAACAGAGTGTTCCGTGGATGCAGCGTTTTCTTAATACACTGAAAGAAAGTGAACCGGACGAACTCCGTTGCACCCTTCGTTCCAACTTTTACGACTCCATTTTTTATGACCGTTCGCCCCTCGGGAATCGCTCATTTCCTTGAAAGCGAAGCAGAGAGGAAGGGGGGGAGAGTGTTTCAGTGGAACGGTTTGTATCGTTTCGCGAAGGTTAAGCAGATGTGACAGAGCATTCGTGAAATCGGACGGAATTGGCTTCCGGGCTTCTCCGGAGAAGGGCTTGCGCGAAGTTGAACTCCCGACAGCGTCTCCGGGAATTGTGATATCCGTGGAGGCGAGAGGCTGCCGGAAATGGCCAGGATTCGAAATTCCGCTGGTTTTTTCAACCTTATGGTAGAATAGTTTCGGCCGACTCGGATTTCCCTTTCAGGCGCGTTCGCTCACGTCCGTAAGCGTCAGGATATTCATCAACGTTTCACGTAAATCGAATTCGAAAACATATTGCCCCGTTCCATGCTTTGAGTTGCAAAGAAAATATACGTTCCGTATTGCAGACATCCTTGCACATTGTGAACTTTTCAATAATTTTTCGTTATACCTACACATTCATTTCTTGACATTCTCTAAACACGCTTCTAAACTTTTATTGAAATGGTACGCGGTGTGTGCACGGACTGAGAAACGGTTCGTATCGTCTTTAACTTCTGCCCTCCCTCGTGCAATCGCATTGCTCCGTTAAGCGTCGCATCAAAGAGCTGTGTTCCCTTGACGACGATAGTGATAACAACAATAAGGATGAAAAGCGGTGGGATAGGGAGGAGGCTGCAGGGAGCGGAACGGCGTCGGCGTCGGATAAAATTGTCCGGACGAATCGCGCAAAGGGATGAACGAATAAACAAGGCCCGGATGGGTAAGTTTTAAAAGTTCGGTCGAAATTAGATTTGCCCCCGCGGCCTCGGTTTATTCAGCGAGCAGCGCGCACCGACCGCGATGGAAACAAACAACGAAAAGCTTCGCCCCGTTGTATCCGTAGTCAGCTCCGCGTTTCGTTTTTATTTCAACGGTAGTGACGACCGCGGAGGCGCTGAACAATGATTTCCACAGAGGGCGGTGCGGCGCGGCGCGGCGTGGAACGCGAATGGAAAAATCATTTTGACAACCGGCGGCGAATCGATGACGCGTGCGATTGTTTGCCTCGTTTCGCAATCCCGTAAATGCGGGGCCGAATACGATGGCCCGTTAAAATCGTACATCAAATATTTATTTGTCGACTGCTCGCGATTCGTCGACGCTTTCGAACGCGCTACTGGATTCGCGATCGAAGGGTTAACGAGTTCCATCGTTGCTGCGAGAAAGCTTCCGCGAAACTTTCCCTCGACTTTTTACTTTTACCCGTGAACGGACCCCGTCGCTGGATTCACCGTCATTAATTATAAAGCTGGCGGATTTTCCAAGAAACGGGAGGAGTCTGGAGTCTCTTTCTGCGTTTAATCCCCGGTACGTTGAGCTTCGAACGGCCTCCGTCGCGAAACGGTTCCGTCGAACACAGGAACTTCGATTTAGATTTCACGGTGCCATGATTCTATCGTAATCTCGGCCACGCTGTACACGTACGTCGGACATTGAATAATGGATGTCGAAGCACGCGCAAAGATGGAGAACAGCTTCCGCAAGTCGACCCACGAATTTCCACGGAAACGCTATCGGCTCTCCTTCCGTCGCTCCTGAATCACGACGTTCTCTGCCTTCTGTCTTTCAAGAACATTGCTTATCCGTTTAACGCGTCGAATATTCCTCGATCGAACGAACGATGGAAGAACGATCGAGAGCCGGCTTTCGTCGATTGGAAAATTCGCGGCTCGGCTCGAACGAGGTCGAACCGATTCGCGAAGGTCCTCGAGGATCCTTGACGCACGACCCTGTTTACTCCGGATATTCGTTTTCCACGGCGATTCGGTGCAGCTGCCTCCGCGGCATAACGGCAATAGATTCGCGGGTTTCGATCGCAGAAAGTAACGAAGCGGCTGTCCTCTCCGACGATACGTCACCGGCTGAACTTACAGAATGGAAAGTCAACGGGCCGGAAAATTAGCGGAGAAAGCTGAACAGGAGCGGGAAATGCACGAGCGAAGGAAATCTCCGCGACGTTCGAATTTTTTTGCCCGGCGATAGGATTCTTCGGTTTCGATAAACCCGTCGAATTTATTTTCGAACGGGTCAACAGAGCCGGGAAAACGTTCCTCCGAATACCATTCGGTTTTTCGGTCGCGATTAAACACAGCGTCGATGGCCTCTCGATAACGGCCATTTCCAATGATGGAGCCGTTTTGTTTTCGGAGATGAAACGACGCATCGACGTCGCTTTTGCCTTCGCCTTCGTCCGCGACGACGAAACTTTCCCTTCCGCGGCAGCTGTCTCACGTTTTTTTACGATTCTTTAATGCTCACCCGTGTCTTTGCACTTTCACTCGGATTACCATAACTCGAAAGCAGAAATCAGCGCGTCGTATCCTACCGATTCGGGGAATTCCGCGAATTCGACCAGCGTGGCGTGCCGGACCACTCTTTATGGCTGGAGCGAAATTTGGTAAACAGCCCGTAGCCTACGAGGATGTTTAGAAAACGTTTCTCCCGGACGCCGCGAGCGGAATCAGTAAAAACTGTAATGAATTATAACGCGTGGAGAAGAAACACGCGACTCCGAAGAAACCGGCATAAACGATGGCACGATACCAGACACTCGCGGGACTTCCGTTCGGACCTCGTTTCGTCCCGCGAAACAGTGGCGCATGTTTGTCAGACAAGGACATCGATCAGCAGTTCCTTCGAACCTATAGGATTCGAGGAGAATGAAAAGCTGCGGCTCGATGTCAAGGTGCTGCCAACGGAAAGTAATATACATAGCCGCGGTGGACCGGCAAGCAAAGGAAATTCAGCGGAGCGGACGACTCTCCGAAACGCGTCTCGCTGTCGACCGGGGTGAATGAAACATCTGCTCCAACGTGCAGTCTCCTTGCAGCGACGCTCGCGTTGCAGGGGAAGCGGCGAAGACGATGAGAATCGATGGCGAAGCAATTTGTTTCGCGTTAACGCGAAGTTACCGGCCGGTCCGGCGAGTCCGCGTCGCTCCTGCTTACACGACGCTAATCCCGGACATCTCGTTTTAATTAGTAAAAATGCTCCGCGGTGCAAACTAATTCTCGTTTATGCTCGAGCCGCGACCGCCGCTCGTTGTAACCCTGTTAACGGGCTAAGCCCGCAATTTTTTTCCAATTAACCATCTTAATTACTGGCTGCCGGCCGCGCCGCTGCACGGGGTCCTTGCTTCGGAAGGATGAAAATTGTAGGGCGAAAAGAAAGGTTGAAGGATAAACGGACGTGAATTTCGTTAGGCAATAGCAATAAGAAGGGTGGAGCACGCGTGGCGATCATTCGTCAAGCGGAAACCCTTGTCCTCGTGGACGATATTAATTTCGTCTTGTGCTCGTGGCTAGAATGCGAAGCGGTAAACCGGCTCTTCCTTTAAGACGCTTTCCACGGGGCGCACTAAAAGTTTCGACGGCTACAGTAATTTTTAATATCGCTCCTAAAAGCTCGGTTTCATAAAAGAAAGCTTCGAGCAAGCTCGTCCAACCCGCAGACATCCTGAAATCATCCTCGGGAATCACAGCTCCGCGGTAAAGAAGAATTCGAAAATGTATGTTGCGTGTGTCAAGGAGTTGAAATGGTTCCAGAATTCATTTTTGAAAAAGACAGGGCGCCCCAAAGCGAGTGACATTTGAAACAACGGCGAAATAATGTCGTTTTCGAACCGGTTTGCATGGAGCGTCGTTAACTTTGTCCTTCCTTTATCCAGGAAGATATTATAAAAGACAAGACAAATTCCGGTTGAAACGCGAATGGAAGTTCTATCATAATCGCTTTCGAACTTCAACGGAGCACTTGCGCACCTTCGAAGGAAATTCATTCGGTCTCGGAGCACCGTGGAAGGAGGTTCATCGCTTTTTTTGTGGCCCATCGGTATTTTATTCCGATACACCGGGTGTAACGGTAAAACGATATTAGGCAGTAAAGCAGCGTCCGAAATTTCCACCGTCCTCCCTTATTTCCTCGAGCTGAAATTCCGAATTTCATTTTCGTCGAATTTCGGTAGCGGCCACGGTGTTTCCGCTTTTATTGCATCGATCTCTCGTTCCTCGGCTCCATTTTTATGGATCTCGAGGCCGATCGAAAGTCGATCCGCAGCGTGGATGCGTCTTTGTTTCGAGAATTGCAACCCCCGGCCGTGCACTCGTTCCGCATCGACAGGTGTTATCGCGCTTCTCCGCGACATTTATGCTTTTACGAGGTCCGTTCGTGCTCGTCGCGACGACACGATAAACTCGTTTCTTTGTTTGTCTCTTTCGCTGCAACGCCTCGTCAATGAACGCGACGCGAATCGAAGTCTACGCGCGCTCGATCCTCCGTGGCGCGGTTGCGATTGCGATTGCGATTGCGATTGCGATTGCGATTGCGATTGCGATTGCGATTGCGGTTGCGGTTGCGATTGCGATTGCGGGATCACGGAACGCGTTCAAATACGCGTGTCGTTTGACGACCCGTGAAATTTACTGCATCGTAGCTGTATCTCTTCCGCCGCCTGCACAGACATTCAGACTTTCAGACGAGGTTCAAGGCCACGCTCCGCCTACAAACCGACTTTCGCGCTTTTTCACGCGATTTCAAAGTTTACGGAAGGTACTCCCACAGATTTTCTGTCGCAGTCCTATGAACGACTTCTTTTCTACTTATTTAGTCAAGATTCGACTAATCTTCAAGATTCATGTTAATTCGTTGAATACAAAAAAAAAAGTTAAACGTATAAGATGAAGCGCGTAATATACATATGAATTTTTGATGTCGATGCATGAAGCAATGAGGAAATATTAAAATCATTTGCGAGCAGAAAATACATTTGAATAATCACTGGAATGGATTCACCGGAGCTTTTTCGACTACGGCTTTGACTCTTTCAATTTCTTGAGAATCGGTGTTACGAAGAGAGGTCCAAAAGTGTGTTTGATTTACGTACAAAATGAAGAAGATAAAATCTGTCGATAGACTCGACCAATGCGACAGCCGATAAATTTATTGGACGATTCGCGTGTCGCGGCCAAACATTTCCCGTTTGATAGGGACGCTGCATGCACCGAGCCCATCAGCCTGTCGCATTATCATCCGCAATTGCATAAGCTGCTTTTCAAAGCGTTTCATTGTCCCGACGGTTTGCCTCGATTGCCATCGAGAACGATAAATCGATGGACGTTCCTTTCGACCCGCCCGCTCTTCATCAACGAATCGTCTTCGGATTTCAACGGCGGGGCGCGGTGGTTCGAGAAATTCGAGAGACCCTCCACTTCCCAGTAATATTCCAACTTTTAATTTCTCTTACGCCGTTTCACCGCTCTCGACCTACAATCCCCCGATGATTTGTATCGAGTGCCCGGTGGATTTCTTTTTGTTTCGATTATCGATAGAGAGCGGTGTCGGTGGCATTTCGAGGCACGGACCAATTCTTCTTGCAACCTTCGAATTTCCGGTTTCCTGGAAGCGTTGCAAAGCTTATCCTCGTCCAGTCGAACAAGAGAGAAAAGGAGTTTGTTGTACAGGCTGTTCAGTAAA
Source organism: Macropis europaea (assembly GCA_916610135.2). Taxonomy (NCBI): domain Eukaryota; kingdom Metazoa; phylum Arthropoda; class Insecta; order Hymenoptera; family Melittidae; genus Macropis; species Macropis europaea. The sequence continues at coordinate 614,870 of OU744346.1, forward strand.
TCGTAGAATCGGCGGGGAGCAGGTGATTTCTCATGACAAAAAACAGATGAGAGACATAGAATAATTTACCTTCGGTAGTTGCGTAGCTTTTCTGGAAAATAATTATGAACATGAAGCCGTGGTACCGCGAGTTCATTTAAATATAATTAATATTAACGCGACTCATCGTGCCGGCGTACCGGGTGAAGTCTGCTCGAACATGTGTCTGCTCTATTTTTTTTCGAATTTACTCCATATTTTTTGTTTGTTCTTTCATTAAGAGTTATTTTCTGACCGGTCGCGCGACGATTTGGCGCGGGGACGGAATAATTCGATAGGCGTTCACGGGAGTTTTTGTTAGCCGGGAATGGCTTTCGTCGCTAAACTGTCGGGATTTTATGGGACGCCTGTAAATCAGTCCGTATTGGACGAAGGTGGAGGCGAGCCGGGTCATCGTTCGCGTTCATTTTCCGTTGGAATTGCTCGTTTCGTGCCCAGTGAACGTACTTGCCCCGAAGGGCCTTTACGAATTCACCTCGTGGACGCCGTTAACGAGATTATTCGATGGAATCCTACCATCGAATCGCTAACCAACGTTTCTCCCTGCGTAGGAGCAGATATTATTCGATATTCCTCGGGCGAAATAAAAGGATGGCCCGAAAAGATCTGAAGGTGAACAGCTTTGGAAACGTACATAGGGTACGAATCGAAAAATCGATGTTCGTGTCACGGAGAATGTCGGTGACCACGAACTCGACGATAAGGAGAAATTTTATTTGACGATCCGTAACGAGGGGGCAGCCATAATTTCGTGGCGCATCATGGCACGCGAGTGGAGATGGCATCACGGAAACCCGCGTCCTCCCAAATCGAATGGTAATTAGATCGAAATGCAAATTGCACGTGTGGTTCCACGAAATATTAGGATGATTGCGCGTTAGCATAATTTATCGCAATGCGTCCCCCATTCCCGCCCTCTGCTGTCATCCGCATTCGTTCGAACATCGAAGACGAGTGTTTCGTGTCACCGGCGCGGCGGCGGTACGTTTCTGAATTGGAACGATCAATTGCTATCCTCCGCGAGAATCACAGGACTGTTCTCCACGGATGCTTCGGCTTCTAAAAATTCCCACTCCTTTCGAAACGAAGACACATTTTGCATGCGCTTCAAGGCAAAATTCCATTTCGGCGATTAACCCCTTGACTCACGATCTTTCGAACGATTCCGCGGGATAAAGTTTACTATCGAACTCCTCGGGTGCCCTGATGAATGAACATCGTCCATCGGCACACGCGATTCGCTTTTAGCGATCCTCTGAAAGCCAAAAGTCTCACAGCAGACTCCCAGTTGTAACCTATCAATATTATATTGAGGATGATGAGCGCGGCTCGTCGTTGCAAGACAAGGGGTTAACATCCCGCGAAAATTGTTGTCTCAGAATCTTCCATCGTTCTCCGAAAAGACGGCTGCGCGTGAAGGTGAAAATGTTGATTTTAGTGGAAAAGATCGCGACGGCGGGAGTTCGGGAGGTTCTGAATTTTTGCGGCGACGCGGACGGTTAATTGGAAAGATCGATCGTAGCGTCGCGAAGGCAGCGCTTACACAGCGACGGTAATGAATATCGCGAGACCGAGCCGCCGGAAATGGCGCGGCAGGATGTTATCTTCCCTGATTAAGACGGCCCATAGAAAGTTCCCGTCTCTCCCCGAGATGGTTAAAATATTATCCAAATCGGGAAACCGGCGGCATCCTGCCGCTGCTTCCGATCGTTCAGCAAACTTACTCGAAACCTGCTACTTGCGGAATATTCAGCGACGAAACTTTACGTTGTTACAACTCGCCCGGGAAAATACGGCGCGACGCGTCTTATCCGCTTCTTATCATCGTTTATTAACACGGGCCGAAGCGTATGTCAACGGTGACATGTTTTATTTACGATTCGAAGGCAAATAGCCCGACGTTGCTTCGCCTTCCTTCGAGGGGTATTCTCCTTTCCCGGCCTGTTTCGAGGGTACGTTTTCGAATTTTTTGGGGAAAACCAAGCAGCATGTTTTCATGAAACTTTGCAAATTGATTAAACTACAGTAACGATCCACGCCTTTCTATATTCTTGAGGATCCCGATGGCCAGACCAAAGGATCGATCCACGACAAAGGTCGTGTATGCAAAGAACCGTTGCTTCGAGGACTCGTCTTGTTTCTTTCCCAACCGACTCCCGAGGAGTAATTTTGGAACACCCTGTGTATAAAAAATCAATACACTGCGCACTCGAAGAGGATCGACATCGAGTCGAATAATCGAGGTGTTCGAGGATCGGCCGGGATTAAATTCCGATCGAAAATTCTGCGGTATATTTATACGGTGGAGCACTTTGTCGTCGGTCGAAGCGGAGGATCATTTGCGAATCTCCGGTGTCTATAAATTGCAGCGATCGAGAGGCCGTGGTCGAGGCGAGATTAACCGGCTTTTAATCGAATTGAACGTTCGCGGAGCAAACTTGGAGCTCCGATCGCGATACGAGGAGAAAAAGAAACAGCTGTTTCGCGCGAAGATGTTGAAACGGAGCTTTCGGTCCGATTATCATCGTAAATTTCATTAGCGGAATGGAAACGATCGAACGAGCTCGCGCAACGCGCTCGGACCAACGATACGATCTGCTCCTTTTTTCCTCTCTCTCTCTCTCTCTCAACGAACGTTGTTTAATCCTTTCAGCCGCGGCTTATCGACGCTTCGAGAGTCGTAATAAACGGCAAATAATATTTGCACGAGCTTCGATTAAACTCGATCACCCATCGAACGATACGTCGAACAATGGCCAGCAGACTTCCGGCAAATACCTGGGAACGCGATAAAATTTCTGTGGCGGTGAGCGATTCGAACGGATCGGTGTTTTCACCGTTGTAACGATCCAAAGGAGGCAACGGACGACACGGAGGGTGCGACGAAATTCGAGAGACGACCGAGATGAGGGTGATTTCTCGTCCGATTGTGAATCGAAATAGCGGAATGAATAAATGATGAAAAAACGTGGACGTAACTGGGACGACGATCATCGATGCGCGAGTCGTAAAGATCGTAGCGGCTCGGTTCGCGTGGCAGCGAATAAACTGTAGCGACATCGTGGGCGACATAAATACTCCTCGAATCGCGTTGATTAAGAGTTCCCGGTAAAGATTGGTTAAGGTGGATTACCAGGCGGATGCGTTTTATTTGCAAACACCTAATTACCTACCGGCCGTACCGTTCCACGGAACTTTCCGCCGTCAAAGCGGCTCTCGCGACACCGCCAGCTTCATATCATTTCATATTCTGATAGCTCTTTTTCACGGTTCTCCTAACTGCGAGCGTTAAAAGTTCCTCCGAGGTACCTCGAACGCAGACAGAAATGATACGATTCTGCTCGTCTGCACGCGATAAAGCGAACGCGTGCCAACTGAATTTTCATAGCCACTCTCCTCGAAAACGTAGCATCGGGTGAAAACCATTTTATTCTGCAATGTTTTTTCAATTTTCTCATGCAGAGGGATCGTGCGTTCAGGTTTGCTTTAAAAAAAATTGTTTCGGTCTGATGTCATAGCATCGAAGGCGTACAGAAATATTTCGTCCGACGAGGCGGCTGGGTGTTTCGCGGGAATTCAGCATGTAGAGGGAAGGAGGTAATTAATGAAGCCGATGTCCAGGGTGGCGGGAGACGAAGAAGGTGTAGCTGATGCGGTGGAGGAACAGCGTTGATCCTGTAATATCGGCTTATGAGAACGTTCGATCAGGGGCGGCGGTGATTAGCCTGCGACCGATAGGCAAATAATTAGCCCAAGCTGGACATTTCGATAACAATCCATCTGCGTCGCTCGCCGTTGGATTTCGCGTCCTCTGTCCGGTTACAGCGTTCATCGATCCTCTCGCGAACAATAGCCGAGTTTCGTATTTTCCACGGAGAAACGCCTCGACCTTCTCACCGAATCAAAGACACCGGAGAAAAAGTTATAAAAATTCTTACCCCGGCGTCTCGATGATAAATTACACTACCAGGCATTTCGTTGCTCGCGAAGCTATTCGAACGTTTGCAAGCCGAATCGTTACGAAATAAAGTATGCATGTTACGCTTCAGTTTTCAGAATACTCTTGTCACAGATGCAAGGTGGGAGCGTTGGAAATATACGAGCGTAACCGGAAGGAAATCTAACGATATGTTCGGAGTTGGTAGAGAATCGAGTGTAACCACGCCCTTTCCCAAGGTCACAGAAGCTATCGAACAATTAAGTAAAAATTAATGCTATCACGAGTGCAGAGGAGGACACGCTTTCTATAAATATCTTATAAGTACCGTGGATGATTTCGAATGTTCTTCTGGTTTTTTCTATACATCCCCGCGAATCGCGTCTCACTCCAGGTACAATTTTCTTTCGAAAACTTGAGTCGAAATTTTGTACACCGTGTTCGGTATACAACATACCGTTGTATGTGCATGCTAAAGAATCGGTCCTGATGATTTTATTTGGACTCGATAACTAGTATGGAATCGACAGGGGGACGCTAATTCGCATATATTGCCGCGGGAGATTGCTCCGTTTAATTTCAACTAACTTTATCGCGTTTAATTAAACGCCGAACGATCGGACGAACGACAGGAAGGTCGAAAGTCCTTTGTTTTCCAGGGAAACGTGCTACGTGTACGCGTTGGTCTCGCGGTAATGCACTTTTGCATATAAATCATCGCATCCTGCATGCTACGATGGTTGAAACAATGCGTTCGCCTCGACATGCCGCTCGCTACGTTTCGCTGATTAATCGAACAGTATTTCCACGGTTCATTTTCTGATGCGGTCAATATTCTTGGAATTATTTCGCCGATGAAAATGATGAAATCGTAATTTGACCCCTTGCCTTGGAATCACGAACCACATTCGCAACGAAGATTCTGTTTCAGGTACTGTTAACCCGCGCGATAGAAACTCCTTCGGCGAAAATTGAAACTCTTCTAATTGTAAGTTCCATTTTATTCGGAACAAAGAATAAATCGATACGTGCTCGTGACGTTCGTCCTCCGGTCGATATTTCGAAGTATCGGTGAGAAAGGATGCTCGGAAAGGATTCATCGAGGCGAAATCCCGATGGCCACGAAGAAACAGCGTACGGTCGGCTTTCCGGTGAATTCCGGAACGAGTCGCTGGAAAACCGTGGCGGACGCGCTTTCCACGGGCGGAAAAATTGTTCGAACGGGACGAAACAAATTTCCGTGGTGAAAGGCGGGAGGGAGCTCTCGCTGCTGTAGCCGGCGGGCGGGAGACGGGAGAAAAAGAAATGAAAGAGTTCCGGCCGTCGTAATTAAATCCCGTTTATCCTGATTGCGATCTGATGAGAGAGGCGCCGCGGCCGGCAGAAAAATCGTCGAATCGTCGAATCGTCGAGAAATTCGCCGACTCGATTCGTTTCGATTCGTTCCGATTCGACTCGACGGGACGCTCCTGATATCAGCGAAATCCTTGCACCTCCCGAGTCCGACGAATTCGACGATCGGGAAGAACGTCAGCCTCGATTTAACGGCTGATTGGATACAGATTTCGCGATACCGCTAAACAAGGAAGCATCTGCTGATCCGTTTCGGTCGTAAATCGAGTCGCTGTTATCGTACGTCCGATCTCGATGTTGTATCACGGGCGAAATAACATGTACGGGTGATGCTTCTATCCGCAACCGTGTTCGAAATCTCTCTCGAAAGCTCGCTCTATGTTCGACTATGTGTTCGCGCGTACCCAAGGAGTTAATAAACCGAGTATAATCTGTGTGAAGGAGTATCCGGTGGACCGAGGGGAAGAATTCGTGTGCACCGGAAGCGGAGGAACAACCGCTTGAAATATCGCTCGGGGCGAAAGAATAATCCCCTGGCACTCGATGTACTCGCGGAGGAGCTCGTAACGAAAATTTACTTAACGTCTCCCCTCGTCGCGTGATTTTTCTCTGTCGGTGTTTCATTCCGTTCGAGGGGGAGCGTTACGGAGTGCAACAGGAAACTTTACGACACGGTCGCAGAACATTTGCTACATCCAATTTAGTTTTAACCGGTCATCGGTCCATGTCTTAGGATGAGTAATAATACTGGCGAAGGAGGTCAGTTTATGGTTCGTTCGATTTCCGCTTCTTTGGGGCACAACAGCTAGAAGGTGTATCGCATGTATGTATGTATAGTCGGTTGATACGAAGAATTCAACGCGGAGAGCTTCCGGTGAAATATTCGACGAGGTGGATCGCGAATTGCCCATCTATATAGCGCGTCGAAATTAGCAGACGATAAAAGCCGCGCGACTGTTTATTCGCTCTGAATGGAAAGCAAACGAGACGCCTCGATGCTCGATAATTCCTCTGCGACTGAAAAAAGAAACAGGGGCGTGGAGCTGTTTAGAGCTAATTGCCGCGCTGCGAACAAAAAATGGAGCAGTCGAAACGAACGGGATGTCGATCGAGCTTTCGATGGATGCTGAATAATTGCTCCACCGATGGAACGTGGAGCACGAATTACGTTATAACGGGAGCGTTCATAAAGCGACATCAAAATGTTTATAAAGGATGGATCGATTTCCTGTCGTCGTCAGCCGCTGCCAAAGCATTGACCCTTTGCATCACAAATTTCGTAATAAATGTCGGTCTTTGTAACCGTTATATCAGAAGGTATTGAAGAAGAAGAAAAGTGCAGCGAAGAAAAATTGAGCAATCGAAAGGAAGAAATTACAAGACTCGGGTTAACCGTTTAACGACCCTGCTGTTCCGCAGATAACATACATTGAAACGCACGAGTCGCCTTTAACGATCCTTTGACGATCGAATCAGCTACTGTTAGCTCAATGTTGAGAATTCAGTGGAAGACTGCGTCGTGCTTTACAAACTCTCGGAGCCAAATTCCCGTCGCGAGTCTGACCGTTGTGCCGGGGCCAGGAGTCGAAGGATGCGATCGAACGAGATCGAATTAAAGGAGCCGGAGAAATGTCAGGGAGGCTGAAAGAAAGCGAAGTCACCTGAATTTCAGCGGAAGTAGGTTTATCGCGGACGTTGGTGTTTTCGGAGGGTCGAACCCTTGGAGAAGCCAGCCCTCGTTACGATCGAGAGAGGCCAAAGCCCGGCCATTCGTCGTTTACTCGTCAGCTTTGATCCGTTCCCGTTCTCGAGGAAAAGCCTGCCTTTTCCTTCGTGATTCTCAGTAAATCTCCGTTTACCGTGAACGCGCTACATATGTACATACGTGGCCACGAAGCCTGGCGATGTTCAATGTACCTTCAGTGAGAAATATAAAAGTTTCAAAGGGAAGATGAGATGTAATTAACGCGTACGCGGAACCTCTTCGGAGTCCTTCGAACGAAGCGCCGAACGATTGAAATAAGAGTCAATTTTCGGAAACGATGATCGAGATAAGCCGTGATCGAAGGGTTCGCGTAGTCTCGCAGCTGACGCAGAAACGAATTCAGTGAGCACTGCTCGACAAAAAGACGATTAACTGAATTATTATTGTTTCAAAGACTAGGAAAGTTTGGGTGGACGAAACTTGACCCTCTGGTATCGTTCGTAAGGAAAGGAGTTGATGCGCGTCCTAGCGGAGAACAGCGGAAAAACATCGTGAAAACGAGCGGAAGAGCGTTGTACGGTGAAACAGAAGAATCCGTGACCGTCGCGACGGTGGCGAATTTGTAGGAGCAACCGTTGAATCATTTCGTTTCCTTTGTCGTGCGGTAGAACGAGAGATGAAAGGTATACGTTGCAACGGGAGCAGTGATATTTTCGCTGATTCGACCGGCAAGGAGGAAGCATTTCATCCTCTCACTCGACATCCTCGTAACGGAAGAAAAGAAGCGCTGCGTCGAGGTAACATCGACTCGGTGATTGAATGAAAATATTAAGAAACAAACCAACTTCCAGCGGAAGCAACTCTCACTGGTTCGAAAACATAGACGATGCACACGCACGTGTACGCTGTTTTATTAACTTCGCGCGCAGTCCGCCGGGATGAAATTGCGTCTCAGAAATTCAGCTTAATGTCTCGAAAGTGTTGCAAACGGGAGTTGGAACTTGAGATTGAAAAGCAACATGTGCATTCTTCCGGCGTTCGGTTCGTAATTTTAATTCAGCCCGTTCACGTTGAAACGTTCTGCGGCAGGCCCTCAGGATTCCGTGGCAATTCCGGGAGGAATGTTCGTGGAATCGAAGCAACGCGAGATCGTTGGATGGGCGAGCAATGATCTTTCGAATGGCGCGGGGTTAAAAAGATGGTCAGCTAGAGAATGCCTGGGACACGACACAAAGGACGACAAAGAGGATCCGTCGAGAGCTCCCGATCGACAGAGTTCTCAATGGTATCCATGATCGAGGTGTACGATCCGATCCAACCCAACATAACGGCTTGCACTTGCTGCTAGAGTACACAGAACAGTGTGTAACAGCGGGCTTTAGTTAGTGGGTTCAATGGCTATCTCGAGCCTGGTCCCCTCGCCACCGATCGATCGATCGGCCATCGATCCGAAACCACCGCCACGGAATTCGCCTATTGCGGACCTTGTTACACCGCGGCCTGCTTCGATCATTCGGCTTAAGCATCGGGTTATCTCATGGGTAATGCCGTTTTTCGATGTCACTTTAACCGTAAATAATTCAACGATTGCGCTCATATACAGTTATCGATACATTGAACAGCAATTTTGGAACACTTTTCCACTGCTTTAACAGTTACTCAGCCTGAGCTTCAACAAATTTCTAGAGTGTTGAAATCATTTATTATTGTTTAATATCATCGAATCGTTCGTCGACTAAAAAATTGCCGAGCCACCCGAATAGACGGTAGCTGATACGAGCAACAAGCTCTCGGTGCGATGACGTTACTCAAACGTCACCGTGACACTTTTTCACCAAATATTGTAAACTGAAATCTCAGTCGACTGTATCGCAAAATCAGAAGCTTTTGGAGTCATGTTCTTCAGAAGTTCTTTCGTAGATCCAGTGCATAAAGTGTATCCATAAATTTCATGTCAGTAATTCCGTCCGAAAATAGATTCGAATTCGTTTTTTTTTTTTTGCCATTTTCACGGCTCAGAAATTCAATGAGAATTGCAAGCATCCGCACAGTTTGATTCAATTGCTTTTGGAAATTTACGGTCCCCGAGGGCCGGGGAAATGTATCACCCGCCTCTGCTCTCATGCCGTTTTTCCTGTTAATCGATTAAGTATTCCCTGTCCCGTATAATGAGATTCTACTTAAAGCGTGGTAAAGTTTGTTGCACGCTACGCGGTAAACTCAGCGTGGAACGATTTAATGCCAGCAGATTATTTACTTGCAAAAGATCCTGGAAACAATGTTCCAGAGAAATTCTGCTTGCGAGACAATTCTAACGTTTAACCCCTTGCTTTGCAAGAACGGGTCCAGCTGCAAAATTGTTTGTATAAAACCGTACGTGATCGAGTGGAGCCTATTTTGATGAAATAATTTTTTCGACAAATTATGGCGGTTTAATCTTTACCCTACGAATCGGACACTTCTTCTGCTTAAACCTGATATTTTCACATCGAGTGCGATTCTACGTAGTAAATTGCATTTGTAGATTTTGTCTCTACAAGCCTCGGTCCCGTACACCATTTTTCACGAAACCTTCATATTCCCGGGATTGTTTATACTCATTCATCACTGCATATAAGTTCTGTCCCGTTCAAAGAACGGTGCTTGCACATAACCATACTAAACCTGAATCGAAAATAGCTCTGACAATGTGTGTGTAAAAAAACAGCCACGCGAATAGATGAATCCTGAAGCAGAACAGACTAGAAAGTAGAGAGAGAGAGAGAGAGGGGAGAGAGCGAATGAAATTTTAGAATCGTCCGCTGGTAAAGTGAATATCGTTGAACGAGTAATTTGAAACGCATTCGAGAGGAACGTATTCAATGTCGGGTTGATGATCAGAGTGCCGAAGAAGAAATTCATTTCAGCGTTTATTTATTGAAACGCCGTGTTTGATTCGTCGAATAATCGCGGTGGAATCGATGCATCGCTGTTCGAATTTTTGGTTTCGAGTCCTTTGTTGGGAAGTTTTCGAGGGACGAGAATCAATTAGGATCAATTGTGGAGAGGATTCGACAGCTCGCAGCTTTGTCCGGTTTACGTGCTCGGACGAAAGTTTGTTGGTCTTAACGTTGCTTGTGCTTCTGTAATCTGAGATCGACCTGTCGATCGACTGCATTGTTTGGTAACTCTCTCTCTCTCTCTCTCTCTCTCTCTCCCCTAAATGGGAATTAACTTTTCGTCGATCGATGAACCTCCTTTCGAGAGAAATCGACCAGCTTCGAAACGTCCGAAAGTCGAATCTCCGAATTTCCGCTCCTAGGACTGCAATAAAATGTAGGAAAATCCTCGGGGGCTTCGTTCTCACTTCCGAAGCTTTCGGAGCAAAATTTTCGACGGCTGAAGATGAAGTTTTCGACCAGCGAGGTCCCGACGCTGAGGTTTATTTGAAAATGGAATTTAGCCGACAGAGTTTCGATATTCTACTCGAATATTTCAAGACTGGAGTTTACGAAATGGAATTACATGCCATGCAGAAATGGAACCGAGTACCTTGATTTAGAACACGAAACTGACCGTCTAAAAGAACAGATCACGGTTTTAGCAGTGGACAACAATATTTACATCGAATCGATCGATCTTCGGGGAATTTTAGCTCATTCAGAGTGGATTTTTGCAACGATAAAGTCAAGAGAATTGTGACGGAATGACAAACGAGTCTGCCTGTCCGTTGACGCTGTGCGTTTATTCAAATCGAAAAAGGCATCGCGGGACCATGTTTCTCAGCGAGCACACGCATCAGTGTAATGATCTGTGACTTTTAATAAAAGTTTGCCTCGAGGGTGGTTCGGGGGGTAGTCTGCCGTGGAAGTGAACGCGGCACGTACAGGATTAATCGATCAGCGAATTTTAATTAAAGATCACGAGCAGGATAGGATCGGCTAAAGCGAGCGAGCACGGGGCGAAGGCGAAGCGGTAAACACGGAAAGTATGGGGTTAAATAGAGGAACAGACGGGTACATGGTTTATTGGGTGGAGCTGGAACGAAGGATAGACCTAACTGAAACCTAACCCAGATTTCACCTAGAGTTAAGGCAGACCCCGAGATCTCACGGGATGGAGCGAACGAGGGGAGGAGAAACAGAGGGAAAAACAGAGGAACGTGGAAATTGGGAGACGAAGAGAGAGAAAGGTGGGTGAGAGAGATAGCGAAAAGGAGGAAAGCGTACGGTACAGGTTCGATCATTGGAAATCAGCGAAACGCGGAAGAATCTCTTCGTGTGCATCTTCTCCACGGAAATCGAGGAACAAATAACGCGCTCTTACCTCGAAACCGCCACCCGATTCGCCCACGTTCAATTCTATACCGAACACTTTCTTATGCAACCGTTTTATCTGGGAACGAAATTAACTCGAGGCTACTCCCACCTATCTCATTAAAGTCGAAGCTTGAAAAACTTGGGAATCGTTATCGGAGATCCGGTTCTATCGTTTGCGAATTAATTGGAGGCAGAGTCGAGAGCGCAACAGGCGCACAGGCCCGCCAACCGGAAGCAGTTTGCGTGCAATCGCTGCCCAGACAGATAATCTATCAGATTAGAGAAGATAAGTGGACGTTACAGGTCGTTCCTGAAATGGCGGCCGACTCGATTCCTCAACGTCGTTCTCGCTCTCTGGGTCATCGAACTTTTCACGCTGATACAGAATCGGTATCTTCACAGTTTTTGTATCGTTATAAAACATAGTTTGAAGTGGCAAAATTCATATGAGAAAGGCCCTATGGGAATGTTCAAAAGATTCTTCGAGATATATCGTTTAAAGTGGGCTCATATAAAAAAAAGAAAAGCAAAATAAACCTCTGTGAACAGAGAGGAGGTGTAGAAGAGTTTATAAAACAAATTCGTGTTTTTGATATTATGAAAACCAAAATTGCGAAATCGTGTATACCATTTAACCGTGCACAAAAAGACGTGTTTTACGAGAATCGCTGCACCTCGTTCAAATATTGATTTGTTTCAATACAATATTAAATACAGAAAGCTTAGAACACGTTCCAATATTCTGCCAAATATCAAAAGAATCGCATTATTAGTTTTTTCGCATTTCAAGCTGAAGGAACGTTCACTTTTCAGGCTGGTCACAGTAGGGTAACCAACCGTTGACGCGTCCCGCATCGCAGTGGAAAACTCCATACCTAGTCAGACGCGTGCAGATACACTTTTACAAATACGTACATTGAATTATGTTATGATATACTTTCTCTTCTACCGTCATTGTATCGTTCGTTTTAATCGAATCATAAGGAATATTAGCATTTATTTCGAATAATTGAATTTCATGCGTGAAGTGCGTACGAGCCACGCATCACGGACCGCGTCAACAGAAAAGTTCATTTCTTTATCACGATGCGTCTGTTGAACTATGACTTTCAGCTACGACCTCGAACTTGATGCGAAAAGGATTTTTTTACCAGAACATAGCTGCTCTTCGAATATCGGAATCGGGTACGAAGGAAATCGAAGAAAATGGCGAATCCTACCGGAGCAAACGTGACAGGGATGAAAAAAGTTCTTTTCACGGATTCGCTCCGTTCATCGAGCAGAGTCAGGAGTTGTATAAAAAAAAAGTATCGAGAACCTGCTTTGTAATTACAAATAGATTGTTTCTTACCCCCGGGTAAAAGAGAAAGTCACGCCTTCCGGACCCTTGGTAGAAAGGATCCGCTTTCTTAAAGCGGAGTTTGCTCGGTTAGCTTTATAACCTCTCCACGAAATTGTTTCGATCGGAATTGGATGGGGAAAAGCCGTGTCTCGCTCTTCGAGAGTTTCCACCTCGATTCCCTGCGCCGAAATTCCGCTCTTAATTAGCAGCATCGATCAGCAGCAATTCCCAGGGGATTAAATCGCTTGTAAATCGGTCGGAGAACCAGCGGCGACCTGTTCGAGATCCACCAGGGATTATTTCGGTCCCTGAGCGGTTCACGAGTCGCGTTAGAGGATCTTTTCATGTTTACTGCGTTTGCTGCGGAATATTAAGTGTTGCAGCTCGAAGATCCGAATTAAAACTGGTCGCAAGGACCAGCACACTTTGGCCCGGTCGCTCGTCAGCGTACTACCAAAATTCGTTTGTTCTAACCGCGTTCCAGATGGAACGGACGCCATCGGGGTTCGAGGATTTCTTAAACATAACGGTGCCACGCGAATAATAGAAATCTGAACCCGAACCTCGGTGCATTCCTTCGACCAGTCGCTAATTGAGAAAGCAAAACTGCTTCGAAAAAAGATTCGCCTATGCGAAGACACGATTGTTATGAACGAACACACAGCGCTCGAGTCCCCACAAAATCACCGTACACGCGATCCGAATATACGATCGAGCGCAAAATCAAAATTATACGATCGAACATTTAATAAAACGAACCGTCGCGCGTCTGACCAGGCACGGTATTTTTCACTCAGCCACTCGACGCGTATTTCGTACTCGGTCATTCGATTCAGAGGCATCGACCTTCAATTGTCATCGGACTCTCGACACTCCCTGCTTCAAAGTCTTTCGAAAATGAATTTCACAGTGAAATTAGGCACCGGCACTGGATTCCAATCTGCTTCTTCAACGTATCCAACGATTCCACCTTCGCAGCCGGTTCGTTCATCTTACAGATCGTATTTTTAAATTCATCGCGGCACGGATCCGAATTATTCGTTGTAGTGTCGAATTCGCGGTCGTACGGAAGCACGTTGTCCAAGTCCGGTGTTAAATAAATCCACTTGCATCGAATAAAGTACAGCTGTAGCATCGTTGACCGGTTAATTTACAAAATTCCCAATTTTCCAACGATTCTCCGTTGTGCGATTCCTGTGCTCGAGAAGCGGCGTGCAACGTACGAAAGAAAAATTCGAAGCGATCGTCCGTGGGATGGAACTTTTCTCGTCGGTTAAAAATCGAAAAACGAGTCGACCGTCCGGACGATTTTCGTTGCGATCGAGCGGGGATTTTCCTTTCGAATTCCATTCCCCGTTCGACGTTCTCGAGAGCCGGATCAGATCCATGGAAAATCGTCCGCTTTAAATCGACCGACATTTTCCTCGGCGGTGTCGTTTTGCGTATCGCTCTCTGAAACGGCCGGCTCTTTCTTTTTTTCATTTCTCCACCGTATCGTTTCATCTATACCTCCGATCAGGGACGCCTCGAAGGATATTCAAGCCGAGCTTCCAGAAATGCCTTTCGCGTGAAAAATAAGCCAAAGATGGAAATTCGTTGATAGTCGAAACGCGCGAATCTTCGCGAGGCCTCGGTGGAATTCCCGTTGACTTTGCGATTTCGACGCCCGTCCAAACAGTTATAACAGAGTAGGAATAAGTCTTCACCCTCTTGAAAGGCTCAGCCATCGTTACACCCTCGAAAATGTTTCCATTCCGACGAGACGGAATTTCCCTCGGTGCTTTATAGCGTTTCCAGCGCTTCTTCGAAATCGAATCGGTCGGGTAAATCAGGTTTATATCGCCACGGCTACCCTCCAACCATCTATTCTCGTACCACAGAATTTCCCTGCGCAGGTTTATTTTCCCCCTCCTTCTTTAGCCTCGATATCAGCGGCGTCGTTAGCCACGAGAATCTTGCGAATGGAATCGAATTCTCGGGAATATCGTCTTCATCGTGCGAACCTGCTCTCGTTGCGTACCCCGATCTTCGCTTCGGTTGGAAGATATCACGGTCTGTGGATTGAGTTGGATCAAAGCTGTACCAAGAGTTGTCGGAGTAGTTGACATTTGCAACTTACTGAATCTAGAATTCGAGCAAAGCTTCGTCGTAGAACTAGGTTCTTGGTTTGGCTGGTATTTACAGTCTTCTTGCTTCTTTCATACAATTTTTGGTAGTTACGAAAGTCACACCGGTAGCCAATCACAGTTCAGTTCGGATTGTCTTTTCGTGCCTTCGAGCACGACACTATTTTCTCGAAAGGCTTCGAAACGCGTATCGCGATCGTTTCGCGAACCACCTTGCTCGGGAACGTTACCCGGGAACACGAAAAAAACCACCCTCGATTCCCCTCGAGAGATACCGATGCTCTCGCGGGGCGAACTTTTCTCAATTTCCAAGCGATCGGAACGTTATCCGGGCGTCCGCAAAGAGTTTGACAAGAAACGAAGAGTATGCCTGGAGCCGGGCAGTTTCGATCGCTCGCGAAGTTCCTCGGAGACCCGAACCTTGAAGAGTTGGTGTCGCGCGTTTCACGGAAGCCGGTCGAGCGCAGAGAAATTCAAGGCCCTGCCGTCGGTCCCGTGAAGAGCAAACGACTCGGGAATGTAAATTCGCTGTACGGCCGATTAAATTTCATCAAATACGGCCCCTCCAAACAACGTCAGCGAGCTTCTTCTTCGTCTTCCGCCTCTTCGCGTTCGGTCGGTTCCAGCACAGGCGGGAATATCCTCGCGTCGCCGTCTCGATCCGCGATTCCTGGGGCAATTTTTCGGAATGCTCGGGCTTCGCCTCTTTCATAACATCCTTTCATCGCGTCTTCGCGAAATTGAGTTCCAGCCGCCCCGAAGACATTCATTTTCCGCGCGCAGACCTGCTTCCACCCCCGTGACACCTTGAACGCTCCTTTAATATTTCAAACTCCTCAACCCCGCTGACTTTTTCGCCGGCGGAATCGGCGCCGTTCTACGCTCTTCATCCTTCCGGGCACCGTGAAATTAATTTCGGTTCGATAAAGAACGATCGGAACGCTCGAGGACCTGTTGCGATTTTGCTTCGCGTCACTCCTTTTATCGATTTTCCTGGGTCACAGCGTTTCTTTCAAGACACTTTGTCTCTCATCCTCTGGGATAATTGACCACAATCGTTTCCTGCTTCAAGCTTTCAGTTTCTTACGAGACATACTGTGATGTCTTTTTTCTCTCGTTCTTCAATCATTTTTATCTTCCGCTACCGTTCCGCTTCTTTTTCCCCTGTCACTTTATCATCTCGCTTTTCCTTCGGTTGCTTCACAGCAGCCCACCGCCGTGTCTCTTGCGCTAATTTTCTTCATTATCGATCGATCTTTTTCCTCTTATGCTTTTGTTAGTTCCAGACAATTGTTCCAGATTGTCTCGCGACAGAGACGCGACGTTAACATGCAAGGGCCAAGGCCGTCCACGCTCTGCCGAACGCGGTGGCATAAAAATCACTTCGAGATCTTTCGAAAGCTCACAGTGTATCCTCGATGGAGAGAGTAGATTGCGATCGGCTCGCAATCCTCGATGAATCTTCAAACGGCTCGCCGCTATTCACAGGCCTCTGCAGTCCCTGCCGAAATCTGTAGACGCGAGCGTATAGTCGGCGCACAGAATCGTTGGCTCGAAGGAACGAAAATAGTTGAAGAGTGGCGTGCGCGAGCGCGCGAAAATTTCAATTTTTCGTTGGAGCTCCGTCACGGTCGTTGGGTCGGAAAAGATTGATTCACGATCGACGGACTATGAATGACGCGCGGCGAACAAAGCGGCCGTCCGACGTGCTGCAAGTGAATCGAGAAATAAAGTTTGTTTGCACGGTGTAAAATCACTTTACGCTTTTCTCGTCCGGTGGAAGCGGATAGGGTGGCGGGTCGTCGCAGCGGCGGCGGCAGTGGCAGCGGCGGCGGTGGCGGCGGCGGCGGTGGTGGCGGCGGCGGCGGCGGCGGCAGCGTTCCTCTCGTCGTAAAAGGAGGCCGAGAGTCGTTCGAAAAGTTCGATCGGACGTTGAAGAGGCACCGTCACTGGAAAACAACAACAACCTCTCGTCACCACCGTCGACGTTCCCTTCTCTTCTCCTCTTTCACTTGCTTCCTCTTTTTCTTCGCTTTTTTTACACGGTTCGTCGCGGCACCCTTCTCGTTTTCGCACAATCGATTCCCATCGATCGATGCTATCGCGTCATCCACTTGGTCCACCGTGAGAACCCGGCGTTTTCACTCGTTTCGTTCGTTGCAAATGCACTCGTGCACTCGTGCACTCGTACTCCCCGCGAACCCATTCCGACGGTCGACCGCGATCACTCGAACACGACACGGGGATGATCGAAAACGCTCGCTCGCACGCACGCAGACGCACACATAGACGGAGACACAGTGGAAACTACAGGGAAACGAAGCATAGAGACAAAGAAGTGGCTTTTAGTTAATCATGCTTGATATCGTGCTGTCATATTGTAAACTGAACAGTTAAACACGGCGATGATGTCGAGCAGCGTTTTTCTCATGCACGAACGACTGGTTGGAAGAGACGATCGTTTCCGGTGTACATGTGTCGTAGGCAGAGAGAAAGAGAGAGAGAGAGAGGGGAGGCGTTACGGTTGGACGTGCGTATAGTGAGGAATTTCGTCGATCATGGTTTCGCGCGGTGTACTTGTTTCTGGGTAAAATCTGGGCTCACCTGGGGTAGAATCATGACGTGCGGCAGCTGGCGCGCCTCGCCGCGCACTGACTCTTCCGCACCCCGAGCACAGCCTCCTCTCTCTCACCCTCCTGTCCATCCCCTCTCACCATCCACCACCCTCTTTCCGGCCGATTCTACCCTCTGTCGGGCCGGCGGCGTTCCCTCCAAAGACCAGCCGATTCGCCTCCTCTCGACAACGACCTGCTGCTTTCTGTTTTTTCGTCCATCCAACCCCTCCTCTCCGCCATCCTCCCTCCTCCGCCCTCCATCCTCCATCTTGCCTCCTCCATCCTCCTCTTCGTCCTCTCCTACTGTTCTTCTTTTCCTTTCCACCTCCGCTGCCTTCGCCTCTTTCAGATTACCCCCTCGTGCATCCGTTGCCTTCACTCGTTATCCTTGCTCGGGTCGACTCTAATGAGGATCTTTGCATGCTTTTGTTGCTACGAATGCTTTTCCAGCATTCGGAGGGTATCTTTCGACAAACAATGATACGTGTAGAGTGCCTCAATTACGAGGCTAGATAAGCTCGGTGGCTCGATTTATCGATTACCCTCGGCCTTTAACTCTGTTGGCCCTGTGGTCGGATCGGTTAATTATATCGTGTTTGCTGAAAGGAGAAAGGAGTGTTTGAAAGCGTCAAGATGCAGAGAGATTTTCTGGGGGTGGTCGGGAAATTAGAAGGCTCCCGGTCGTGCCGTTTGACCGTCCGAACAATGGTTAATCAACGCAGGTGTGCAAACAATAGCAGCTTCATTCATGGACTGCAGGTTCATTCAGCCGGCGCGGCCGGAGAAACGAGCAGCCCCATGAATTATCGCTTTTTGGCTCTTTCGGTGCGGCTACACCGATTTAACGATTCCAGTGCGTGGAACGAGAAATTTTACGTCAGATGGGCGATTTTTATCAGAGTGATGTCTTGTCATTCAGAAATATAAAATTCTCATCGTCGCTTCATTTATTGATTCATCCTTGCCGATGGGTTCGCCGCACGCTCGCACAAAAATTCAATCGTTGGCGAAGCTATGACTGCTGGGTCGTTTCAAGAAACTCCTACGCGTGAAACATGAAATTCTACATAATGTCTGTGAATTTGATTAACAACGAATCGTAGGATCCGAGTAGACAAATTTTCATTCTCCAAACTTCGATTTGGCCGGTCGAATTTTACATACCGTACGTCCATTTAGAATTTCACACCTGTCTGTATCAAGAATCTTTCATTCGTCCATAAATCTTACACGGTAATCTTTTGAAGGGCTGCCCAAACACACGTACAGACTTCAACTCATCAACGGCAACCGACACGTACAAGATCGTATTCTAGTTACAGTACCAGTCTTGATATCTGAACGTGTAAACTGTCGCCTCCGGTTCAATGAGATCTGGCGACATTAAGGGAGGTGAAGGGTTGTTAGGACGAAGCTACCCTTCGTGAGCTCCAACGTTCTCGACCCATTCGGTCGCCGATGTCGAAGATCGTGGAATACGATATACAACGTGTACACGTTCCCGGTTCGTTAACCGACTCCGTTTAATTCTTCTCTCCTCCCGCTGTCATTCAACGGATGTCCAAGTGGCATACGAGCAGCCCCCTGGCAGGCTCGTTGGCGGATTTCTCGCTGTCGGGGGTCGGGGAGTGTACGGATTGATCCAACGCGTTGCTTTCGGAGTCAACAACAGTCGCTATTATTGAAAGCGTAAATATCATCGCGATTCGGTTTCCCCGTTCCGTCGGCATTAATTTATCGCGATTTAATCCATTATCGTTGTGCATATTGAACCGATATCAGTTTTGCAAACCGTTTTGCGCCGACCAGGGTTCCAATGTAAACGTCCGATGCGTACTGTAATTGTTCTCCTTTTTTTTTCATATAAAACGTTTAATGATCGCAAACGTTTCCGGCGGGAAATGATAGCTTCTCCAATGAAATTACTGTATCGTTATTGCAGCAGATCGACCAACCGAAGAGTTTTGAACTGGGCGGACTAAACAGATTTACAGCTGAATATTTGTTGTGTGGATGCGGTCGAAAACGTGGAAATCTGACAAAGCTGTGCAGCAGATATTGGAGCCCGTCGCGTTGCGTGAACACCCACAGGTCGCATAACAACATAGGCCTCCGGTTATGAACGCGTACCCTCGTCAGTTCGATAATAATCAATTAGTTCTCTGTAATTGATAACGGCCGGCTCAACTCGCGTTTACCTGCGCGTCCTGCATCGGCTCTGAAGCTTCGACTGTGTTTTGACCACCGTCGTAACCTCTGCTCGAACTTTATGACTCGCTGCATACCGCGTGAGTCTCAGTAGTGCTTTACCTTTGAAACTGATAGCAACCTCCCATCACCACGCGTTCAACGTATCTCGCGAACAAAGGTTTTGCTTTTTCTTCTGCTGCGCGCGTAACACAGCATGGACTGCTACGGTCATTCAGCGAGGCTCCCACAGCCTCGGGTGAGATCGGAAAGAGTGTTTCCTGCATGACAGCGCCGTTGACGGTATAATTATTTTTTCGTTATAACGTGCATTTTTAAAGCGTATCGATTTATTGCACGTTCGTTGCAGCGTTCGATACTCCGATGATTTATTCGATCCTGGACGGGGGGTCTGCGATCGCATCTCGAGGACGACTTCGGTGGACCCCGAAGCAGCCGGCAGGGACCCCAAACTGTGAGTGCATTTATCGATGCTTTCGATCACTATATTATTTTTCTGCCACTGGAATATTTGCTGCATGACGAATTGCTCTTATACTATCTTTGCTATTTTTGTGTTCCGAATCCATCGCTGGAATATATTCTGCGTTGGTTAGGCAACGCGTCAACGTGTTAATATTTAAATTCGACGGGGCGCGTGGGCGTAAGAAATTCGCTCCCAATACCCGTGCGAGAAGCAGAAAATTAGGTATCGAGTGAACGCTGACGGATACTCGTAAAATCGAGAGCTCGGAATTTGTTTTGTTTGCCAGAAGCGTGTTTGACGAAGCGATTCCGAATGATACCCGAAGGCTTCCCCAGAGATTCGATGGCAAACACTGGCGTTGTGGCTGTGAAGAGAAAATTTCGGAAAAGAATACCGTCAAATATTTGTCCGTGTGTCGTACAATTTATTTTGGACGATGGAAGGCGGACGCGCGGTTCCCTCGGCAGGAAATTTCAAATCAAAGTTATCGCGTCATGAATAAATATCGGATCGAGTTTCTTGCGTCCACGCGGCATGCAGGATGACTCGGTATAACTATAACGCTATAAGTTGTAACATCAGTGTCTCGAAGCAGCCATTGAAGCTACCGGGTTGCAGCGACTCACCTCGCGAACGACCGGGAAGAAAGAAGACGGACGTTCGATGAACGTATTCGTTTGCACGGAAGCTCCGAGAGGAAGGCAATTTCGTGAGCGGCGTTCGATGGCCGGAGAGCGTCCGGTCGATCTTTTCGCATTTGCTCGGAAAAACGGCGGATTCCTTAAAATCCGCTTAAACTTGAAGGACAGCGCGTCGAGGAAGAACGAGAGAAAGGGGGGATCGAGCGGGAAAGCCCTGAGGGTGAGCCCACGTTTCACTCACGCGTGACGCGTCGCCGCGGCCGTCGCGTTAATGAAGCTTTTTTTAAGACGGCTTTTTTTAAAGCTGAAGATTCGGAAGTTGGCTAATTTTACGGTCCTCCGTGGGTATAATAAGAATCGTTCTCGCCTGGTGTAGTTTTATTTCTGAATCGCGCTCGCCGGACGACCCCCCGAGCCTGAAACCCGGCGGTCTCGATGCGGGAATATTAACCAGGTGGGCTGAACATGCGACGGAGACGGATTTTTCACCTCCGTTGCCATGCGTTCGAAATTCTGCGTTCGTCCGCCCACTCGCGTGTATAAATTACTTTCTGTAGAAGCGTTTCAGCCGTTTGTGCAACCGGAAGTCGGGGGATATTCCTTGCACGCCTACCGACGCTGTTCGGATACTTTCGAAAAATACCGTAGAAGAAAAACTCGTGTGCCATAATTTTTCACTGAAATCGATAAACGATATCTGACTTTGTGGGCAATGGAAAGTTCATGAAGATAGCGTCAACCGACCAGCGATGAGTACCGTACAGGACGTCGAGTATCGAGCACACTGTGTGAACAAACACACTGACAACCGTCTTTCTCATTTATCAATCACAATCCTACTGAACGTAAGCGTACGAGTATTTCGAGCAGCTGTGTGGAAATTATGAAACGCCAACCCGGCAAAAGGTTGGGAAGTGCGTCGACGGGCCAAGAAATTGCTAAAACCAGAATGTTGTGATATATCCTGGCAGATAGATTTGCAACAGCGGTCATCGTGTTAATGAAAGAACAATTCCTCCGAAAATATTTGCAGAGAGGTAATTAAAATGATATTACGCCGGTTGCCGAGGAGGAGGAGGGAATATCAGGGAATTTGACAAATTGTCGAGAGAATTAGGATTAAGATGAGTAGGAGGAGATGGTTTGCGTGGTGGGTAAGCAGAATCCTCTGACGACGCGAGCGGTGACCCCTGTCAGCCGGGATATTTCCACGAAAATGTAACTCGGTAGCCGGAGATAGATGGAATCGAAGGTTGGCCAGCGAGGAAGAAAGAAATTGGTCCGACCGTAACGTCGTTCTAACGCGGATACTGTTCGCCATTAGGTTAATTCAACCGGTCGCTATAGGGAACGTCTTCAGGAATTTCAATATGATTCCCCCTTTTTCGAACATACGACCCGTCGCGGAATAACGCGAATCGGGGTCGAGAATCGAAGCGAACCGGTTCCCACGACTCGACCGTTCTGCCCTGGCGTCGTCCTCGGTGCTCCGCGTCCTTCGTCGAAAAAACGAAATTCACCGAATCGAATTTTCCACGGCACCTTCGTTCGGAGGCTTTCCTTTCGAGCCTTAATTGAAGTTATGTTTTATTCGTCCGACGAATCGAATGGAAGGTAAACGAGTTAACAGTCACAGACGGGTAAACAAACGGGCCGCTGTAACGCCGCCGCGGAATATTCAGCCATGAAATATTAATTGCATCGAATCGATTCTCCTTCATTTATTCATTGCTGCTTCGAGCTGCTCGAATTACGAGCTTTTCCCGTTCCGCTCGCTTCGCTTTGCTTTTTCTGTTCTGCACCCGGACGGTTAGAGGCCTCGTGCGCTTCGTTGTCTTCCTTTCCTTTCCTCAACTTTCATCGACCGCTGACCGGAACACGGAGAAAATTTGAGTAGTTCCGCACGGGCTTCGGTTTCGAGCGAATACATTTTTGCGAAGGCTTATCGGTGGCGGAAGTTTTCATAAATTACCTCCACGCTCTGGCGGATAGAACTGTGCTCTGCGCGCTGATCACCCGATGTACTTCGTGATGCACGGTTGATCGTTATTCAGGGGACTAAACAGTCGTATGATCAATTTTCTGGCCATATTCTATAGAGCAAAATGAACAACAAAGTTTTTTTCATCGTTACAAAGTCTGAAATATTTTAGTGATTTTGATAAATGTCCGGCGTGCATGAATGTGTTTAAAAATGTTCGAGTCTCCCTATAAAATATGCTATTAGGATTTTGAATAATTTTAGGCAGTCCATCGAATATTAGCAACGAAGAAGAACATCATGTACCTGATATAACATTTTCATTCCTTGAAAATTCCCGCAATTACTATAAGCGGCGAAATAATAATAGCGAAAGTCTGGACGAGAGTTCCTTCGGTGGAAGACGACGATTGTAGTCAACCGGCGGCGCGGCGGTTGAAATGAAATGCGTGTTTGGCGAAAGAAGGAAAAGCAGAAAGTGCGGAGAGAGAGAGAGAGAAATGCACGTTGAACCTGTTGCACCTCTCGAAAAGAAGAAGCGAGAGCCAGTGACGCGAAGTCGATGCACATTTCCCGAGACTCTCTCGGCCCTTTATATTCCCTGAGACACTCGGAAATCCCTCGGAAAATGTCCTCTCGTATTGTCGCGCTGGATATACCTTCCCGCACCTAATACCGTCGCCGTGCAACGCTAACAACCCGTTGCATGGCGATCAATAGAACTCTCCATTTTTTCTGCCCACCTCGTTTCTTCGCTGCTTCTTTTCTAGGAAAATTCTGTTTCGACGAGGACACGGGTTTTCATTTCTTAATGTAATTTTCATCGTCGTCCCGCGAGGGATTTCCGCGATCGCGCTCAGTGCGAAACTCGTGCTTCGGAGAATTCAATCGATCTAAAAGTGCATCTCCGCGGGGAAGCCCGACGAAATGGCGATTCCGCGCTCGTCGTCTACTTTTTGACTTCGAGTTTCTTCCCTCCCGCAGGGAGAAATTGCTTTTTCGCCGCGGCTCGTCCTCCTCCCACGCACCCCTTATCCGTGAAATTTTTCTTCGCCGCGGTTACGCAGCGACAATCGTGGAACTTTCCCGTCCTCCGATGGTCCAGCGAATTAGCCCGAGAATTTGATTAAACCCTCGTTAAAGGTGTCGTACGCTGAACCAATTCGACTCGGTCCACCGGTTGAATGTTAATCGCCAAACTTTCCGCCGGCAAAAAACCTGAGTGGCTCGCAGAAGCGCAGCTTGTCCAGAACGAGACTCCGTTACGTACTTTCTAATTGCCAACGAAACATCTCGTCGCCTGAACCACCCGAGGGCCGTTTCCGTGCAAAAGCTACGTAACTGCAAACTCCGACGCGTATGTTAGAGCGGGGCAATTTATTCCGGCACTCGTGTCACGCGGACATTTTTCACTTGATTTTCTCTTTTTAATCAGTGCCGCGACAAGTTCCGAGTCGATATTTTTAATACGCTGTTCGATAAAGAGGATCATTTTGTTGTATAATGTACAGCTTAATGGAGTTTCAAACAGTTTGAAAGCTCCATGTATTGTATACTGCTACGCGGCACGATTGATCGGAAAGAGAACGTTGTACGGTTGCTTCGTTTACAAGGAACATACGCGCAGTTTTCGATAGCAAACTGTTCACGCGTTACGCTTCCGTACGACTAATGGAGGATTAAATAAATAAACAGGAAAATCCGGTTTTCTCAAAATGTTGGCCGATATACTCGTCCCGTTTTGAAATTCATGGCTTCAACCGTTTAAAAAAATGAAATCCGACACACCGATACCCCCCCGGGACACCGAACGCGTTGAAGTTGATTTCGCGCATCCAGGAGGGTGCGCGCGGAAGACTCGAGAGAGGGTTAATTTCGATGGAAATTCCAGTTTTTCGAGCGTCAGTCAGAGTTAGGTGGTTCGATAAGACGACGGGAGCGTCGTGTGTTTTTCATGGAGGCGGACAAAAGATGGCGACCGTGCTCACCGATAATCAGTTTATCCGGGCACAGTTGGCCTATATTTCGCGTATTACGAGCGAAACGTTAGTACGGTCGGTGTACGGCCGAAGGGGGCGGTCTTATCTGAGAACCCGTCACCCCTTGAATTTCTCCGCGACTAATTCAACCCCGTCCCGTTTTAGCCTATCTGCCTTTAATCCTATCCGCCCGCTTCAATTCGATGAAAACGAAATGGACTTTCTACTTCTTCTTCTTCTTCTCCTCGCTTGGTTGTTCGAGCAACTTCGAGAGAAATCGTCAGAGAAAGCCAATAAAAAAGTTGTATCGCGCACGGGGGGTGAGAACTTATCGAACGCGAGTAATAAACACAACGCGGCGAATACATAATGCAGCGAGGAAAAGTTCTCCGTTGATTTACATGCCGTACGCAATCGTTTCTCCTCCGCCTCCGCCCCCGCCCCCGCCCCCGCCTCCGCCTCCGCCTCCGCCTCCGCCTCCTCCTCGTTTCGTCCGAAACAACGGCCAGTTTAAGGGTTGAGTAAGGTCCGTCGCGTGATTTCTTGGCAAATAAAGGAAAGTTCGTGTCGACTTCATTGTACCCTGTTTAGTAGGAATAAACGTGAAGCAGTCCAATTATAGCTGGAGCACAAGGGAATTCAAATACGAAACATTACTGCTAAATATAATCGTCGCTGGTCGGTCAAAGTTCGAGGATCCAATTCTGAAGTTCCCGTGGCCGTGGTTCTCCGTCTGACCCCTCCGAATCGCGATCGTACGCAACCCTCTGACGTTCAACCCGTCCACCGTTAGATCAGAATCTAAACTCGACCGAAATCATTTGTCTCGAGGTATTCGTGAGCCAAGGATCAGCTAATAAAGTGAAAGGAATATAATTTGAGCAGGAGAGATTAGGAGTAAAAATAGGATGGCGTCGGAGAGCTATGGATGGAAAAAACGAAGGAGAATCGGTCGAGCGGAATGGACGGAAAGCGTTTCAAAGTGGTCCGACACACGAAACATAAAACGATGGCACGAAAACACTAAACGGTACGGCCGCGGTTCGTCGGTTATCCGCGCGGATGCAATCGTTTTGCGCGGCTCGAAATCGAATTTTTCCGTGCGAACTCGACTCATCTGTCCAGGAACGAATAAAACAGGCGTAAAAAGGCGTGAACACGGTGCAGGAACGGAGCTAGAGAATAAAACCCTTCTCTCCCGCCCTTCGACTCGTTCCTATTAAAATTTCATCGAGCGCGCTCGTAAAGTTCCGCTTGATTCGCTGAAATAATAACGCGAGCTTCTTGCGTCGCGTTCGGAGTTTGCAGAGAGTTCGAAAAACGACTCACGCTTGTTGGAAAGCGTGACCATGGGAATCGTGCTCACCGATGCGGATGGAAGATGGATAGCGCGCATCGGTCGACGCAATTTCTGCTTTTCATTACGGCTGTGAATCGAAATCCGTTGACGTTTTCAGCCTTACCTTTCGTCTTCGAATATATCCATGAAATCTGTATCGATGGTGAACTCTGTACGGAACGTTTAGTTTTATATGTTCGTCTTAATAGTTTGAAAAGGACAACTGTTTCGATCAAGTATTGTTACCGTTGAAAATGCTTTTTGTCCCTTGAGCGGTCTACGAGTACGTGCGCATCGATAACAGGGAGTCGACCTTGAGGGAGGACCGAGGGCCCGAGATCTCGAACCCTCGGAACTCGCGGCAGTAATTCTCGGCTGCTACAAATTACCAGATTAATTTTACGCCCCCCCGAGACTCGTTTCGACTCTCGCGAGCAGATAGCATCGTTGCGTGAAAAGTATGGCCTCCACCTGTAATTTCCAGCATCTCCGCGAAGATATCACGCTCTACATATTCTCGCTGACTTTTCTTTTAGTCTCCCCTCGGATAAACGTAAGATTCTCCTCATCGTTCGTTGCTTTTATTTTTCTACAGGTAGGCGGCAGCCGTTTAGTGTCGGACGTTTAGAAAAATTGTTATCCTTTTACAAGCTAACCGGTTTTTTCCGTCCGATGCGATTTCTTCTTTTATTCTCTGCTCGGATAAGCGTACACTTCTCCTCGTTGTTTGTCGGTTTCATTGTTCTACTCGTAGGCGGCAATTTGGCCGGACGATCGTGAATAACGCAGGCTATTCGTCAATGGAAAGCGTCAAAGTAGACGACGGCAATTTACTGAAACGTTTCCTCTTCGACAATGACTTACGCTCGGCTGACTATCACGGAGTGGCTGGCTGGCAATACCACTGCGAGTGGATGGCCTCCGTATGCAGTCAGACCCTCGGAAGATCTTTACCCGGAATCTAATTACCACCCCGACCCTTCTCCCGAAGCACTCTCGTGTTACGCGTATTCCACGCGCTCTCCCAACTGCAACGCGTTAACGACTCGGTCACCGAATATATCGGGTCGCATCAATGAATCAACGTGTCCAAGGGAGAAAAAATGGAGTGGATCTGATACAACCGCTACCGATCTCCTTTACTCAGGGGCAGGACTTTTATCATTTATCGAATTAGAAGCAGAAAAACGATTGACGTCCTGCCGCTGGGACGAAGAGCAAAGGCATTGGAGAAAATTGAATGGTCCGAAGAAAAGCGCCTCCTTTCGTTCGCGGACAACCTGTACAGCGTGCGGATCGCGTTGGAAGGATAAATATCGCCTTTGCACGGTGCAAGAGCGTTTCGCTGTTTATCTATACCTTCTGTTCGTTGCTCTTCTCTTTCGTGGAGTATCATAAAAAAGGGGTATAGGAAACGTGGACGGGTGGATGGAGAATACGGGTGTCTCGAACGGTATGCGAGTTTGAGACGCTTAGATCGACGCCGATGCAGGAAACGCGTTTCCACCGTCGGCTTCGAAACGTCTCCTCCCTTGGAGCGGAGAAAATGCTCAAAGAGAACGCAAACGAGCCGTGAAAAGCTTCGTTTCAAACGCCCTTCTCCTTTCTCTCCTTTCTCTCCTTTCTCTTTCCATCCACGGTCGACGATCGTTGGCGGAGCGAATCCCGGAGCCGCGGAAAATCCCTGAAATATCCGCTAATCGGTTTTACGAACTCCCGCCGCTCTATTTTCCGACGACCGAGCACCCGGCCAGAGTTCTTTGCTCGCGTTCCGAGAAATATGGAAACTCCGCTGTTGATGGTGCGCGAGCGCGCTGAAAACAATCGTAACGGCAATTATTATCATTCATGCTGTAAATGAGAAACAGCCGCTTGTATGTACGTGAGATAATAGAACATGGGCGAAAGGTTACAAAGAGGAGCGAACAGAGCGATACAATAACGTTTTTACGGGAGCAGAAGAGACGCGTGCACGAACGATCAATCAGATCGTTTCCAATCAACCAGAAATCAATAAACTCTCGAGTCCGGAAGAAACGGCTGCGAATGTATGTAATTGTGCTTTAGAATTTCAACTGTTACTGTATATTGTCATTATTTATTTCACCAATCGGTAATTCCTGTTGATCGACGAAAGCATAGAGAAAAGAGTCACGTACGAGTTGTGCGGAGGAACAAATTAAGCGGTGCAACGTCAGCCTGAAAGAAATAAGTGAGTCGGAGATAAAGTCTGATCAGAACAAACATCAGCGTTCGCGCATAATTGAGAGATACGGTTCACCGGTGATATAAGTAATCTCGTTCCGGTAGTTGATCTTCAATACAAAAATATAAATACTTACCGTTACTTTTGGTTATCGACAAATCGACCGTTTCTCTCTACAACGATGCTCCGTCTTCGGAAAAAATTCATTCACAGTTGATTTAACTTTTACCAGTTACACTCGTACATCATACAACGCCGCAAATAAATTCCGCTTGCGTTTATGTTTTTAACGTGTTTTAGCACGGAGAAGATATAGATGAATGCTTCGAATGTTCGGTTTAGATTGCAGAAAGGATGCTCTTTCAAAGACGTATCGTGATGTTTGTATACCTTCATCGCATGAACAAGCGGTTTTCGCGTGCCCGACTACAGACGGAATTTTCCACTGCGCGGCGGACCATGTTCCGCTGCTCGAACGACGATAAAAGCGTATAACTATGAAGCATCCTCAAACATTTGGATATTTTCCACTCGAACAAACTTTCTTAACATTGCGTTCGATGATCCGCAAAAATGTTCGCATTTCTCTGTTTTCCAGTTCGCCTTTCCGCCCGGCAAGCGGTCCGGGGGATCGTTCTCGCTCGTTGAAAAACACCAGGAATTTAATATCGGGATGGAAACGGACGCGCGTATAAAACGCTGCTACAAAATTGTCGGTGATGCATCCGTCGATCTTACCGGTCTCGATATTTTAGCAGCAGCGAGAAAAAATTGAAAAATCCCGGTGAAAACTCTGGCGCGGTGAAAGTTACGCGCGGTAACCGGATCGCTGGAAACCGAAGTCGAAATTCATCCCGTAAAACAATTTTTCTTGCAACGGAATGGAATCACCGGTGAAACTAACGAACCCGCCACCGAATTTGGATGGATCCATTTTTATGGTGATCACGGTGGCCGTCTTTTTTTGCAGTCCGGTTATTATCCGTTCGCGCTGACGAAAGGGTGCATCGTATTTTTTTTTCAGCCGCGACGAGAATCTCGTTTACCCGCGAACTCGTATCCGCTACAGCGATAAACGTTCGGGGATTCGCTTGTCTATCAAATCCCCGTTATGCGATACGCTTTCGAGCACGCTATCAGAAACGTTCACCCTCTCGATTCGCCGAATTTTCCTCGCGGCTGCAGATCTTGGCTGTTGGATACACGGGTCAGCGGATAGATACGTTTTTCGGTCGACGACAGCTTGTTCACTAATGTGTTTCGAGACCCTATTTGCAAGTATTATATACTCTCGAAATCTTGAACCCTTTTGAAACGTAAAGCCTGATCTTCTTATGGATTGGGTGTGATCCGAAATGTAAAAGTAAAACTAGAATTAATAAACTGCCGTCTAATAAATTCATTTAAATTGTTAACTGGACCACCGTATCTCGCTTTTTACTCTTGCGGCATCATTTAAATTGCCCGGCTTTATTTTTTCATCTCATTCTCCCTTGCCGTTTTCGTCCGTACGTATATAAGTTCGTTCGACCAATAGGTACGCGTGATCATGCATTACTATCGATTCGACGCGCTCCTGTCACAAACCCAGTGGCTGATACAAATTTTCAAACTTATTGTCCGGCTGAAACAGAACAGGGACAGCAAAATGAGTACGCCGAATCAGTGCCATAGTGTTCACCTATTCTTTACCGATTCGAATGCGCAGAGCTTTTCCGTTATCGCGTTTCGGCCAGCTGTTGAAGGATTCGCGTGATTTCGAGTCGCTTAAGCTCGCAACATTGTTCGCGGTGAATTTAACACCGCCGCTGATGCAACGAAAAGCTCCATATTTTAAGAAGAAAAGGCGAAACGCGAAAGTTCTCCCGGACCAGCTGCAAGCTCCTCGACATTTTCGCGTTTCGACGCGATTCTCGCATCGCACGGCGCTTTCGCGCAATATCTGGTCGCGGAGTTTGGAAAACAATAGAAAACCGGGCGTACTTTTGTCGAGAAAGCTTCCGATCGCTGAGTCAGTTTCATCGCGGGACTTCATTGTTCCATGGAATTTTAATTCATCGCGCGGTCGGCCAGTATCGAGAGAAAATTTTATTTCGCTGTTGCGGAACGGCCGCAGGCGATAATCAAGGGATCGGCAGCACGGGAATATTATTCACTCTCGAAATTGAATGTAGAAAGTCGGTTTCAGTTCGTTTCAGGAATTTTTAATTCGCACCCCGTCGGATCAACGGGTCGCTGCAGTTACGAAGCTGAGATTTCCACTCTTCGTACTCTTCGTGTACGAAGTGTTCTCGAACTCCTGATCAAACTTTACCGATACATTCCGCTGTACGAAGTCAGTTTACGTGTGACAGTCTTAAGATGTTCTGTACTATACAGGACAGGAGTTAAAGGAAACACTGTAGGATCGGCAAAATGAAGCGACCGAGTGTCGCGCTGAGAGAGGAGAAATCGGGTGGAATCGGCGATTGGCCGGTGGGTCGGTGGTCAGAGCGCACGCTTGCAAGCGGAGAGGTGTCCCGGGTTCGATTCCCGATCCGTCCGGTCTGATTTTTCCTATTTATAATTCCTACAATACCGTCCAACGCTCACGCGCGTGCATATTGTCACAGAGCCCACCTAATGAACGCATGCGAAATCGGAGTTTTTATTACAAGACCGTCCCGGTTGGGGAGTTTTGATACCCTTGGCGCGTCGTCGTCCGTTTCGAAAGAGTTAAATAGCAACGACTCCTAAAAAATGGAAAGCCAAGAGTTCGTAGGATCGGGACGGGTCGTTCGATGGGAACGTCGGATGCGGAACGTTTCAACGCGGGATCGATGTTTCGT
The DNA here is from genome assembly GCA_916610135.2 of Macropis europaea. Taxonomy (NCBI): domain Eukaryota; kingdom Metazoa; phylum Arthropoda; class Insecta; order Hymenoptera; family Melittidae; genus Macropis; species Macropis europaea. The sequence goes on from OU744346.1 coordinate 645,933, forward strand.
GTTTCCGAGTGCATCGGGGATCGCGATCAAACGACCGGAAAAAGATTGCGTCGCGTTTCGCCGTTTAATGCACCCCCGACCTTAATTACCATGTTACACGGTACTCATCGTTGGAGAAATATGCTTTGTCACCCGTTTACCTCCTATAAAGGTAGCCTCCGACTATATCCATCGTGTCGATCAAACTATTGGGCCACGCTGCTGATCCGCCACAGGCATTCTAAGTAATCGATAGGAAATTAAAACGTCTCCGCTACGGACGATCGCTTCCCGTTCATCGACCAAACTCGATCGGTCGTTCCTGCTCCGGACCGACCGGAGAGACGATCGTTTTCACGCTTCGGATGAATCGAAAGAACAGACTCGTTCGTCGGACCGAAACAACCGGAGGTACGTTCAACCGTTCGACGAGGAACGGCAATTTTCCCCGAGATATCACGATTTTCCGACTCGAAATTATTTACCGAGCCGCGATTAATTGCCACCACCGGCAACATGCGAATCGTGAAGCGCGGAATTGAACCTCCGGAGAGTTTTTAATGAGCAAACTTCGACCGCGTCGGTAGACAATGACGCATCCAGGTGAATGTTGCTCCGGTTGTTCTACCATAGATGGGTCCAAAACATTCTGTCAGTTAAAAAGCTGTCGCGCTACCGAAATGGGTAGTGGTTGATAAGTACAGCTGATTTCGAGCGCGACAACCGCCATCACGATATTCTTCCACCGAAACTCTCGAATTCAGTTTGGTCTGGGTGCCTCATCTCCATCACAAAATCTCGACGTTATCACGGAAACAACAAGCAGCGAGCACGCGTTCGGTGGATGAACGAGCTTTCGAAGCGGAGAGCGGCCCACTCGGGGATCCTGTGCCGCGTAATCTGCACTTTCGAACTCGTTAACGAAACCCTCGATTGCTTAAACCCGTCCGCCTGAACCGTTCGCTCGAACAAACTCGAATTCTCGGGCTTCTCCGACCGTGCTCTCGATTCGCGTCCCGGTCCCGATCAGCTCGACCGTTTTCGAGTCGCAACCATCGGAGCCGCCTCAACCCGCTCGAACGTACCCGCGCAATCATCCGTCCACCTTAAATAACTTGAGATTTATTGCACGGCCCGTTAAGCCGCGTTATAAAAGTTCCTATCTCGCCCCGACACGGTTTTTCTTCCTTCTCTCTTTCGTCGTCGCGATCTACTGATATCGCCCACGCGAGCCGTGTCCTCGAGAATTCCGAGTTTTGCGTACAGGAATCTTGTTCTCGTCGAATTTCCGCTGAATTTACTCTCTCGGGAGACGCTCGGGAGAGACGCGGCGGTTCAAACGTAATTTCATCGGATTACCAACGGGTTCGAAACATTCTGAGATCGTATAATATAGCACGCGCATGTTCGACGGTACGAATATTTCATTCGGCTTGCGTGGCCGGAACATTCGAGCGAATGCGACTCTCTCGGAGTCTTTCGTCCGAAATTCGTCAACCGGTCGATAAGTAATTCGAAATTGGCGAGAGGATCGAATATGTCGCGTATTGGACGCGTGTCGAACGGTCGAGATGAAAGGGACAGGGGACCGAACGGCCGTCGATTGATTGACGGAGTAATTATCGGTTGATATAACAGCCTCGATCGATGGACGAAGTAACGACCGAGTAAATGATTTATGATAATGACGGAGCCAACGGCCGCGCAAAAGATATTTGCCGGAAGAAGCAATTAATTGCGGCCCGCTCGTCCGTGCTCCAACAAAATGGAAGAGCGATCGAGGGAGAAATACTTTAACGGACAATGTACCATCGGCCTTCGGTAGGCTCTGATCGACGTGGATATTTCCAACCCCTTCGAAATTATCGTAAAATCGATCTCTGATATCTATTGCAAGTACGTAACTGCGAGTAACCCTCGGATGATACGGTCGGTTGGTTTCGTGATATTCGAAATCTTGTTATAGCTGAGACTCGGGATTCGTAGAATTTTGTAGATTGCGTGCTGTGATACTGAAAGTCATGCGACTCCGGACTTCAGATTCGTCTAAAATTGGGCATTTTGCTCGGCGGATTGATTAAAAAAACGTGATTGCATTCAGAAAGGATGGCATGGTACTCGAATAATATTCCATACACCCTATACTGAACGCGTTGTCATTTATTTTGACCTTTACCATTTATCTCCTTTTTATCAATGAACGCATGTCTGTGCGGAAGAAGTACAACCCGTTCGCCATTAAATGAAACAAATAAACATCGTTCTATGAAAAATTGCAAAGAAGAAGAGAGGAGGCCAGCAAGGCGGTGTCCTTAAAAACCCTGCGCTTCGGCCGGCGAAGAGGCGGAAACTCCGCCGAATGATTCGTTCGATTGCGATAAGAGAAGAGTAATTTAGGTATTCTAGGATGTTCCAAAGAAACGACGAAACGCTTTCTGCCTGTGAATCAGCTCGGTTGCTTTAACAGGGCGCCGGTTAAGTGCAACTATACACATTAAAAGAGACGTTCGCACACAGCACGAGCTCCGTAATGATATCGAGCCCGGGGAGCTTTGAAGTTTACCGAACGATCAGTGACGGCGCAAGCTCCGGAGCAAAGAACCTTTGTGCCCGAGAGCTCGCTTCCTCGAGCCACCAACGATCCCTTATCGTTCCTGTTGCCTTCTCCTACCCTTTGCAAACCCTCTACGAGCCGCCACACCTCCAGCTAGGCGCGAATTTAGCTTTGAATTTCGCGCGATAGCGACGCGTGTTTGCACGCGAAACCACATAACATAAATGCGCTGCACCGAGGATAAACTCGTTCGATCCAACGTCGCTGGTGCAATCTTGCCTGTTGCACTTTCTGTTTTCTACTCGTTTCCTTATCTTATAGCCGTGTTTATCATCCCTCGTGCCGTTGATCGATTCTCTCCTCCGTTTCGTCTTGAAACGTTCTATCGTAGTAAATAACAAGATGCATCGCTTCATGTAATAAAATGATGGTGAGGATGAAATGTCCTAGAAATATTTCTTTTCCGTTGCAACGACAGTATTTCTGGCTCTGAAGTGCCTCGCTCTGTATGCACAATATTCCTTTCATTTCAGAAACTTTGTCTCCAAATTATTTTTACCAGTACATTTTATGTTTATTATATTTGACGCGAGTTCACAGAGGTGAAAGCGGTTTATCCGCCTTACATTCAGCAAGCTCGAGAGCAATTTTTTAAGGCGAATATGTGGATGTTCCTACTTGAAATTTGATACCGCGACGCATGTTGCAGCTTCGTTTAGTTTGTTCTTGTTCGCTGGTAATACCGCAGCACGTAAACGCAGGCCCACAAGGTGCTGTTTATCAATGCGCCGCGGCAAGTTTTTCGTTCCGCGGAAGACCGAAATTAAAACGTCCATTTCTGGCTCAGAAACTATTAACAGAATTATGAATTGTAAGTTTCGCCGGGTTTGAGACGACGAGACTCTCTCACTGATAATTAAACTTCCCCGTGGATGCTTCGTGTTAATTGTATTTGCTCGTGCTCTCTCTGTCTCTCTCTCTCTCTCTGTCTCTCTCTCTCTCTCTCTCTCTCTCTCTCTCTCTCTCTCTCTCTCTCTCTCTCTCTCTCTCTCTCTCTCTCTCTCTGTCCCGTTCCGAAGAAATGAACTTCGCCTCGAACGGCACGACTTCGTTCACGGAAATTTGATGCAACGGGTTCGGAGCGTCGCGACGACGATCAAGCTTCCAGATCGCTGGAAAACAGTCCTGTGAAATATTCAGGAAAAAAAATGTCCTACCAGAAGTCCTGGAAACGGCACGGTGCACTTCATAATGCAAAGCGTTTCTCCCCGAAATATTGCGTCGTATCTCTTCGGCGACGTTTAGCTGCTGCATCCGTGAAATACGCTTCCGAGTCGCTCTCTGCGGCTTTCTTATAAATATTAATTGAATATTTAAACAGTGGCGCCGACCACGCGGTGGAAGCCGCAACACGCCAACGCTGGATCGAATCGTATCGTAGTTAGAATCGAATTATGAAAAAACGAAAAGAGAAGGCACTAAGATGAAATAATGAAATATTTGCAAACGTATCTGTGTATTTTATAAAAATCTCCTTTAATACGTCTGACCAAGCACGAAATTTGTTACTCCGACGGTCAACGCGTTGATCCGACAACTATCATAGGTGTCGTCCATATTATCCCTTGTATTTCGCGTTCGAGAGGAATGTCAGTAAAGATCCACGTTTCCCGACAAAGAATTACAGTGGTGTGTAAAGTACCGCGCGACACCTCAAACGACACGGCGGCTCTCTGTTATACTCTCTGTCCGCCCTCATTTTTAGAAGACACTCGCAAAGATAACGCGAAATTCCGAATACCGCTCGGCTCTCAGGATAGCACAGACCGCGTGGAAGTCGTGATGCAAACAGATATGAGGTGACGTTTGTTGGAAAAGCGGGTTCAAATTTCAAAATTCTTTGCGCGCGTGTTCTGGCTTCATTATTCACGACAGGAAGAACTTTTGATTTCTATTAAAACATGTATGTATACGGTGAACAGAGGATATATTAGGTCGGTGTAATATCTTTTTCGTATTTCTTGGCTGAAACGGAAAAGCAATGACGCAGAGTATCGAAATAATTCTTATTAATAAAGAAAATGGAAATCTTGTCACGATTCGCAAGGGAAGGAGTATTTTATGCAGAGAAATCACGTGATATCTCCTCCGCAACTGAGTATCGATGAGGTTATTTAAAATGCAGATTTATAGAAAAACAATCGATCCTTTGCACCGACCTAATGGATAATAAATAAGAACTGCATTGTCTAATAAGTCTGGCGAAAGTAGAATCGACCGACAGTGGTCAGGCGGTCAGGCGTATTCGATCGGAAGGAATTGTCTGAGTCCTCACGCTAAGAAGATAAAATTCAACGGAAGCGGTATAATTCGAAGTTGGATGAATTTTCTATGAAAGTCTGAAAAGCGTCACTTTCTTCGGTCAGTACATCGTGACAGGCAACGCGTTAAACACGAACTCCACCGGAGGATAAATGCGCGGCACATCTTCCGCGTGTAATTTCATAGAGAGACTTCCTTTTGAGTCGCGTTACAAATTATGCTTCGCTTTGTATAGTGTCCAGGGCGAGCTCGTTAGGTGTGAAAACAGTCGCGAAAGCCGCGCGACGGCTGGATATCAGGTACAAGCATTTTGGAAGACGTTTCCCAGGCTGACGGAGTCGCGTCGTCGCAGCGGATGAACGGAGGGTGGGTTCGGATGAAATGAAACGTTGCGACGGCGTCCTGAAGCTGCAAGATAACGCGAACCCGGTGTTTCCTCTTGAACCGCAGGATTTTCGACGCAGAACCACGGGCAACGTAAACGCCGCGGCGCGTCGCGGCGCACCGGGCCGAAAACCTTCGACAAAAATCTCTCCGAGAATTTAATAAAATTCGCCCCGGTGCAGCGCACTGATTACTGATTCGATTACGTTTGATTGCGACCTCGATGCATCGTTTGCATATGCACGTGTCATCATCGATCGACGCACGATAAAAAGCCAACAACCGACTGACCGTCCGCCTGTCCGTCCGTCCATTTGCCTATGTGCCTGTTTTCCACGTCGTTATTGCTTCCGCTTTCTAGCTTTCGCTCGTTTCATTACAACGCTCCTTTTCGACGTTCCCGAACGTTAAACGGACCGAGTCTGACTCGGAGTACTACGAGTTTCAAAGTTCGAACCGTGCTCTTGCGCGAGAGGCGGCTGGTAATCGAGATTTCCTTTCGGAAGTTCAGAGAACTTTGTCCCAAAGGCCGGAGAGAGATACGGAAGACCCTTTTCGGTGAAAGTACTTCTCCGCATGGGGTGGGCCAGGGTTTGAAAAAAGATCACGAAGCAGCTTCACAGTCTCAGGTTATTCGTTCGCTTTACGCCGTGCTTGCTCTGCGGCGGCACCGACGATTCTTCCGTCACGTTCACGGACTCGCTCGTAACACGTAAGTTTGCCTCGAGTATTTTCCGAAAGACCAGCCAAATAATTTGGGAGTAACGTATATTTGAACGCAAACGAGTCTCTCGAATAACGGCTGAAGCAAAGGGTGCTTTACCCGGCAATTACGATATTCACCCATTTGCATTCCAAGAATGTTTCGATGCAATCGATCAGCTATCCCAAGATATTTCTATGGTAGCTATCTAAACCAAGGTCCGAGCAAAAATTCGGAAATCTACGTTTACTGAGATCACGAGGACATCGAGTCGGATATAGCTCGACCGAATTTTAAGGAGGCTTCTTTCGCGGCTTCTCGAAAGGCGTGCGATGTTTGAAATTAAAAATTTATTCATGCTATTCGCGTCGCTTTTGGCACGTCTTTCTGCATTCGCGTGTAACATTATACGGCAGACATGTTTACGGAGGTATTTCAGACACGCGGAAGATGCAATGAAGCCGCGAATTCTTCCGCAGCTCGGACGGCGAGATGAAAAAAAAAATTGCTTTTACGTTTAACAGGCCACTTTTGCAACACGGTTACGCGTGTACCGCGAACGACGTTAATTCCGACAGCTTCTTAAATTCTCGGCCAGTCGTTCTCTGGGTCGCTGGGATATCGCGGGGCTCCGCTGAATCGCTGCAACGAGATTTTCCACGGTGAAACGAACCGTCAGCCCTGATATTCCTTGAACGGTATTCTAAGCCGGCCGAGCTTAATAACGAGAGCGCCCGCGTTCGATGTTATTACATTCTGAATCATAATTATCGACGGTGCACGCTGTATATCGAATTTCCCTGGCAACGCGATTACACCGATTTCGTTGTTGCTCCCCGACATTTTCACCGCCTCGCGCGATGGAAGGAAATTTCCACGTGCCTCCTCACGACAGTCTTCCGCTTTCATTTAAAAACATTATATCCATCCCACGCGCGTACATCGTAGAATTCTTTGATCGCGATCGAATTGAAATCGACGCTGAGGTTTCGTACGTTTCACCGATGGCTCGATAGATTTGAAACGATTGGGGGATGTGACAAAATAAGAACGTAGCCGAGCGAAGACGCGATGACAGGTTGAAGCAGCGAGGATGACGCGTGGACGCATCGCCGAAATGATCTCGTGAAGGCTTTCGGACCCTCGTTAACGTCCAGATCCGACGACGAAGGCCTAACCCCGTGTCATTCTGCCCGCCTCGACAAATACGATTACCCGTCCTCCGCTTCCAGCCCGAGCAACCCACCCTCCGCTCGTGAAAGTAGATACTTGCCCCAGATACAGGGTGGACCGGTAACTCGTATCACCTTAATTATTTCGAAGACCATAGCAGTTCGGAAGAATATTATTCGAATGAAAAGTGCACTGCACGGAGGGGAGTATTATATGCTGATAAACGATCCAGCCTGTGTATCGCCGAAGCCCCTGCTTTCAATCGCTTTCCGGTCCGTCCGACCAACCCTTTGCCTCCCCTGGAGCCTGCAGCATCTTCGAACCTACCCTTTTTCCTCCGAGATCCATGGAAGCTGCTCTTTCGAACGCGCACTCGGAATTCTATCAGCGCTCCTTCGGCCCGGCTTCTTCCTGAAGAAGCTGGCCTGCTCCGGGTCATCGATCAGCCGCGAAAACTCGATTCGCTTCATTTACAGCCACCCCGAGTCGAATTCGCGCCAGGCTAATGTGCTTTCGCTGTTTTCGAACGGCCAACCGGGAACGCCGAACAATACTCCGATCGTTTCGGCTCGAAAATGAAATTCTACCGAACGCGCAATTGAAAAACTTTTCAAACAGGCGATTTTCATTCGATCGCAGTTGCTTTCGTTCGAACGCGCCCTGCGAACGGTCGAAAGCGCGTTTCGCGCAGTGGAAGAACAATGAAACGTTTGTTGGACCGTTCGTTGAATTCAACGACGCTATTGTAGCGATTCTCGTTGAAATTAGTTCGTTCTGTCCTGTGGAACCGTCGACCAGCAGTTCTACCACCTCTAACACCAGAGCAACGATGACAATATCCTAGAAATATTTGCATGCGTTGATCCTTTCGGCATGGTCGAGATCAATCTTGGTACAGTAACTGGAAGCTTGAGCATGCAGTCGCGTCGGTATTTAACCCTTTGCCTTATAACAATGAGTCGCATTCATAAATACGAGTTTCACTGAAATATGAATCCTTCAAAGCATTGCGCTTCAGTGCAGATAGCTATTAAAAAAATCTTAAGGCAAAGGGTTAAAAGAAATCATCGACACCGCACACTGTGACGATTACATTACGGAGTAGCATAAATTACTTCTGGACTCTTGGAGTCTTCGATGAAGCGGAGGACTCGTCGAACGTTAGACCAAAGTTGGTTCTGATTCAATTTCTGCTTCCAGATCTGATTGAAGAGGAGTCTGTCGACAAGTTCAATGGACCATCGACAAACATTTAGAAGATTCGCGCGATTGAATGACTGCAGGGATCGCAAGAGAATGTATTCAGTTTCCTCGATCCATTTGCCTTCGTTATCCGGCTCGTCGCAGATCAGACGTTCGAAGGCTTCGAGAGGCGCGAGGGCAAGGAAACGGGAGCTTTTCAGGTTCCTCTGTTCTCGATGACGTTCCACGGGGCCTTTATCTTTCGCCCCGGCAGTCTGGAAGTTGGTCTTCGACGACGCGTCGCCCTGGACCTCTAAACTTGTTCGAGGCATCGTTAGAAGACGACGTTTGTCTTTCGCGAGCGCTTATCTTTCCCTCGAAATTTCCCACTCCTCTACCTTTTCGCCTTTAATCCGTCCGCCCTGGATTTATCAATCCTTCGCCGGAGTCTTTGGCTCGGCGAAGGGTTGAAAGAGCTTCGCGTTGAACGACTGCGAAAGATCAGGTGTTCGCTATTAATAAAGAACGGTGTTCGCAGAGGGTCATCGCTGACCCATCGGCTCGTTTTTTTCTTCTCTCGAGCGCGTCTGCTGCTCGACGAGTTAGTCCTGGAATCCGGGGGCGTAGCTCACTGGCTCACCGACCCTGCGCACTGAAATTTTCGTTGATATTGGTGTTACGTCATTATTCGACATTATACACGCGTTGTGTAACCAATGATTTGCGGTCGAAAGCTCAGATATTCCCCTCGTAGAGCCAAGAAATTGATGAAAGCTCGAGATACGCTCCATTCCATCGCTGGGAAAGTCCAAGGCGTTACCGAGGGAGCTAAACGAGGGAAAATTGTCCCCGGTAGTGACGTCTGTTACAGTATTCCTCTAAAGTCGAGCAGAAAGTATGGCGTATAATGAGGAAGAACGAAGAAAGGATTTGTCGCCGTTTAATCAGTTCCTCTTCGGGGCACAGAAAGCTGGTACGTCGGGCTCTGGTTATCGTCGAAACGCACGCTGGCTCGCGACTTAAATTCCGGTCGAAAAAATTCACCGAGAAATCCCGACTTGATCCCAGGAAATAGTCCATAGTCCCGTAGAAGGAAGTCCAATGAAATTTGGAGCGATAAAACGCGAAGGGACCTCTCGTAACCTGTTCGTCGTCGGGGACACCTCCCTCGTCGGTTCGGTCAGCAAGAAACAACCGGATGGCGATAAAACGAAAGACAAGAGACTTAACAAGATATAAAGAGGCGGCGCGGCGTCGGAGAGCAAGGCCGAAGCTCTGTGGGAAAACGGGGGGCGAAAGCTCGAGAAGGGTTTTCCATTGAAAAACGTACGGCCGTTTCTGTAAACTACTCGTCGGATGGACCGGCGAATAACGATCGGATTAATGGCGCCTTTCAAGTAGGAGATCGTTTCGGGCTAAACGACGAAACCTTCCTTAATTCGTACTTACCACGCTGAAACGGTTTAAGAGAACTGGAACGGGCTTCGCGATCTACGAAGATTCGCCTGAGGAAACGGTGAGAAAAGTTCGGAAGAAGGAGCTGAAAACTCCGGTGGAACTGGAACTTCATCGGAGTAGCATCGCGCGTTCTACAAACTCATCGAACGATGTCCGATTCTTCGGTCTTAGGGACCTTAGGGCGTCAGATACTTACTTGTATCATTGGTATGATCGGCGGACTCGCAGCTTTGATACGATGTACGGTACGGTACATGAACGGGCGTCTAACAGATTTCTGCATGGAAAGACAGAACCGGAGAATAATCGGTGTTATCGTCTGTCGACGTACACGGGTTGAAGCCCAATGAAATACATATAATTAATCGGGCGTGGTATTGTTCTGAAATGATGATCTTTTTCTAATAGTGTCGCGAATATAGTCCTAAAATATGTTGGTAGGTCAAAATTATGACTCGGATGCTCCGCGAGAGCTTCGTCGTTTTTTCATTTCGAGATTAGTTTGGAAGCAAGTATTCTCGAGAAAAGTTCGAATGCAGATTGTCGGAAGTATACCAGGTGAAATTTGTATTATTTTCTGAGTAACAGGAGTCGAGTGGACGAAGTCGAAGTCTCGATGCCGCCTCTGCTGTGAACGGAAAATTGAAAGATTGAGAGGTAATCGCGGCTTTCATAACCGTGGCCAAAACACGATCACGTACGTTTACAAAGAATGATGAGTTTTCCCGGAAAATTGCTGATCGAGCACCGAGAGGAAAAATTAAAAGCTACCACGAAAAACTCGATTGGTTTTTCCTTCGTTAACGGCAAGATGAAAGGTCCAGCGTCTTTTTCAATTAGATTTACTTGAGAATTTCGAAGCTCCTCAGTTTGAATGCGGATGCCGGAGAGTGGCCGCTGTGGGTATCGCTCGGAAAAACCGAATCCCACAGGGCTCTAATAATTGAATCTGAACGAAATTGTACGTCAAGGGGCTGATACAGGGCTGTAAAATTCTGATCACATCTGCGGCTGTTTTCCCGATTCCTCAGAAGGCGCGCATGCCGGCGAAAATGTGTCTGATTCAGCTGACAATGAAACCGGCGATCTGATCCCCCTCTCCGGATTCTCATGGATGAAATCGAATTCTCATGCATGAAATTCTCGTGGATGATTCTCTGGTTTCGAAGGGGCAACCGCGTTTCAGAAATTATTAGCCGATCGATCGACTGATCGAGAGGTTAGCCAAAGTGTCTAGCTCGCGGTTGTAAAAGCGGCTAGCGGCTCGGACAGAGAGAGGGTGGTAAAAAGGGGTGAAGGGACGGGTGGGACGTAGTCTCTGCCCTCTCACCTCACAGCCGACTAGTTTTTCGTTAGCTCGTCGTCCCGTGAAATCTGTCACACCCTAGCTGCCTCCGCATCCCTCCGCACCCCTCCTCCATCTCACCTGTACACCCTCGCTACGCCCCTGCACCGTTCTACAGGCTGATTTACAAACGCTCCTCGTGACTTTCCTTCGACCTGCAGCCCTCCGAGAGACTGTGAAAAATTTCATCGCGGCAAAAAGCGGTCGCTTCGACCTCCGGTGCCCTCGAACGCCGAGTGCATCTATTTTCCATCGATCTCTTCTCCGAGAACTATCGAGCCGCTTTTTTCCTCGGTTTTGTAGCTTCCACCGCGATAACGAGAGATTAATGGGGCCGCGAGCGCGCATCCTCGTCGAACGCTTTTCCAATGAAACAATTTCTACAGGCTCATTCCGAAACGGATCGTCGAACTCTGCGAAATCCTTCCGTTGCGATCGTACACCGAGGTTTTATCTTGCCGGTGAGTTTAGCTCGCAAAACTATAAGACTCGGAGGTGAGCGTGCTTCCAGCAGAGCAGTGTCTTTGAGGGATAGAAGAAACTTCTTGTTACTTTAACGAGACTATGGTTTCCATTAACTTGCTGGGAAGCGAAAATCTGCCCACTCGGTGCTGGAACAGCTTGATACTATTTTCACTCTCCGACTCGTAGGCCGTGCCTGTGGTTGGTTCGAGCATCGCGCCTTTGTGACTGTAAATGAGAGCGTTCCGAGGCTTCGTCAAGGTTTTTGGCGAACAGACAGATAATATGATGAACTAAACGCGGGTGTCGCGTACACGTTCTGCTCGAAAAACGAAATTGAACTCTCTACCTGTATCTCGCAAGCGCCGAATCAACCTTATCCGAGCAGCTGACATTCAGATTCAGAGAATCGAAATTGTTCGCCGTTCTCGGTGCTTCTGCGATGCTGCACGGACACATGGTTTTTCGAAAGGCAGCTAAAGCTATAGGATCCGGGCTACGTTAGAATATCGGTCGATGCCGGGTTGCATGGAAAGAAGAAACAGAAATCAGAGTCCACGGGTTGCGGCGTCTTCGTTCCGATGCGTGACCCTCTCGCGTAGCTCGTAGTCCTGCAGCCAGCTTCACCGAGCGGCCCCTTTTCGGACTTTCTCGTTGTCCAAGAGACTCGATGGCCAGTGCCAGCGTATATACTCGTTGACACGACGAGAGCAGGCGGCCGCTCGAGGATCAGCCTGTAGAGAATAGGCTGATCGTTGAGACACGCGGCCATGTGTATGCCGGTGTATCGGATGTGTGCTTTGACAAGCACACCGTTCGAACCAGTCATTCACCGAGCGCAAACGTTCTCGAGCGAGCAGCTTGATTCAGAACGAGGTTAGCCAGGTCGCTTGAACGGACAGCGGCGGCTAAATCTTGAATGCATCGGCTGACCTCGTGATTACGCATGCTCTCCGCGTTCAACCCGAGACCTGCTTCATCCCCCGAACACTCTGCTAACTGAATGAAACGAATTCCTTCTCCCAGGTACAAGAGAAAACTCGTCGCGAAAATACCGATCGGCTAACGTCGATAACGAAAATCGACCGATCAACAAATTTCTCGCCGCGCAAAAGCCATCGCGAAGATAGTGCAACGCGCACCGACGTTGCAGAAAAAAGAACCTGGAGGCTATTCTTGTCGCGTTATAATAAACTCGATTGATTTCCATGCATCTGCACGCGCGAGCGACTTGGTTGCGTCATAAATATGTATACGCGGATGGAAAAACGGTCGACCGCGTGCATTAAAAGCGCGTGTCGCGGATGAAAAATTGATTTTGACGCTTTTCACCGTGCACTTTGTAGCCGTCGCGGAGGCGATTTTCCGGAAGAGGAGCGTAACAATGGAAGGAGAACGTGAGGAGTGCGTGTTATATCGGTAAACGCGAGTAACGATTTCGAGGGGTCGTAAAGTAAACACCGGGACGAGAACGTTCGCGTATACGACTTGACTGCAAAGTGGATTCGAAAGGAATCGAGATGACACTCGCCGTCGAGATTTCCTTCGCGGATACAGGAGCAAACGGCTTCGCAATTTTTTACGACCTCATGCGACGACCTTCGGCTCACCGAATAGCTACCAGATTAATTTATTTTTTTGCATTCACTGGAGGACCGTTCGCAACAAGAATATTCCCTGTCTCAGCTTCTCCGCGTTTAATGCCGCAGTGGAAAATCCCGCGACCGGCCAGACAAACTAAAATAGCTTTATAATAATATATATCGTTGAATATATAACTATTAATCCGTTTGATCAGATACTTCTTATTTGGTGATATCATTTTAAATAAGCGTTAGTCAACATTTCATAGGGGCAATCGGTTATTTGATGAAACTAACCGGACACCGATTTTAAGGTTTTAAGCAATACGCATGTTTTATCGTGTTTCAACAATTTTCGGTAAACGTCCGGTGAAATGTTGATCCGCTCAGCTTTTCGCTCAGCCAGAAATTTAGCTTCGTTCCTTGGACGGTCTTCGCGTCCGTGTAACCGGCACTCCGGTTCATTCCAAAGATGCTGAATTGGATTGAGATCAGAGCTCTGGGTTGGCCGATTCAACTTTTCGACGCCCTGCCCATGTCCTCGAACCGCCCCGTCAGGAACCGAACGGTATGGTGTACGTAACGCCTGCTTTGCATACGATCTGCCAGTGTCCGGATATTAATGGTAGGGCAGCGTGTGTATGTAAATGCATGGATGGATGTACGTAAATAGGTGTGTAAAGGGCGTGAGTCAGCGAAGACGCCGTTATCAAACCTAACCGGAAATTTGATGGGAGACTCGAATCGATTTACCCGGATATATCGGCGGAATGTCTGGGAAAAGTATTTTTTACGGGATTCCTTGTAAATTTAACTGTAGCGCGTGCGATCCAATCAGTCGCATTATAGTTTTCTCTAATTACTACACATATTTATACAGTAAATTGTGTCTGCGGCTCGTCGTACGCCGCAGCGTGAGCTCAGAACGTTCTTTTCTTTCGTTTCTAGATGCGTACGCTACACCTGCGAATCTTGAGACACCCCTTCGGTTGCACCCTGTATAATAATATCAGGCAATTATCACACGATGCATATTTAAAACAAGATATTATATCGTGTCCGACTAGGTGTGGCAGTTTCTACTGTAACAGTGAACGCGTTAATGAACATTAAATCGCTGCACTACGCACAACCCTCTGATTCTATCGAGCAGTGCAATAGTAAATAATGATCTCGCAGGAAAAAGCATAATCCGTGGGTGCAATCTGAGACGAGAACGTGAGAATAAAAATTGTTCAGCGAGTTCGTGTCGATAAACACGAAGAAAAGCTGGCTGCAGGTACAGTGGGGATGACCAGGCCTCCCCTGTATTTACATGTATCGTATTATGCGCTACGGAGGGTGTTGGTAAACAGTGAACCGCGTGCATGTGGGTTATGGTGGTAGTATGGCGTTGGTGGTGGTGGGTTAGACCCTATCGATCACCAGGCCTCGTCCACGACACATAAACCCCTGGCTGCCGCAACCTATTTCTGCACCTTTAAAACCGACCCAACGGGGAACAGCCGCGTTCGAACGCTATACTTTCACCCTTCCAACCCTCTGTTTTCGCGAATCGACCCGATCAACATCGCCGGTCGATCGATCAGCTGTTTTCTACCGCCGAGACTTCCATGGGGAAGCTTTCAGGGGCTGAACACCGACTTTGCTTTTCGATTTAGTGGCCCCTTTCAATTTTTTTTTTACTACCGTCATTATTCGCAAGATAGATATAAATATGTACGGGACGAATTGCCGGATGTCTAAACTAATTTCTGACTCGTTCATCTTCGAAAACACTTAATGGAATATCTGTTTGGTCGTTAAACCTTTCGGTAGAACTTACGTAGGGAGTGTGCCATTTACTATAGCCTGATCTTTCTGTTTCCAGTTGTTAGGACGTCCTTAGCCGCCGAATTTTCAAAACTTGTTACGTGTCTGACCAGTTGCGAGATTTTCCACTGCGCCACGGAACGCGGTTAGAGACAGACGCCTGGACCTCCGACTCGATCAAGAAGTAACTTTCGTACTCGAAGCAGAGTTTCGTCGAAACAATGCAGGAGCCATTAAAAATACATTATTATCAAAGCAATTTAGCCTGTCAGAAGGTATTGCGTTTCGCCAGCCGCGACGCACAGAGATGAGGAAAAGCGGAAAGGAAGAACGCCTGGAGGTGGCAGAAGCATTCGAAAGGAAAATGAAAAGTTCGGAATCGAAGGTTCCGGAGCAACTTGAAATTTCATTTTCGCGGCAAAGATTCCGAAGCGTCGGACGTCGCCGCAAACTTTCCGGGAGAACTTTTGCGGCCGGACGATTTTTCAGAGAAAGGGTTGCTCCGGAGGAAACAGTCGCGAGCAAAATGAAAGCGAACGATCGATCGTCGAAGCCGGGAACGCGACGCGTTCGAGTTTTTTCCTCGGCGAGCGGAAGTTGAAATAGCCGTGGTTTCCACGATGCACGCGCCGACGGCAAACACGTCGAACGCTTCAGCTTCCAAACTCCGTTCCGCGTGGAAAGTTTCGTTCGGGGCCGGGTGCGGAACATCCATAAGTTTCTTGCTCGATCCACGCCCGACACACGTATCGGTGTCCTCGAACGATTCGTGGGATCAACGGAAAAATCGACGGCGGCTCTCGATCGACCGAACTGCCTCGACGACGTTCCGACCTTTATGGATTCGTCGGAACGACGCTGTAAAATTTCAAATCGAGACGTCGCGTCGAATCAAATGAAATTTCTACGTATCTAGATAGAAACGCAGAGACGAGGCGCGTCAAGGTCGCTTCCTTCTCTTCGTTTTCATTCCAAGTTTCGGATCGACAAGCCTTCAGAGCGAAATTTCGTGTGTACGGAGCGTTAAGAGATCGGTTGGATGGACATTTCCGATTGACACCCTGAAATTCAAAGTGAAAATCTTCAAATTGATATACCTTCAAGTTTCTGCGGGAATAACAAGGGCGCCAGTGAATAATGAAAAGGAGATGTTACGACGCACAGCGGTGGATGGTGTTTTTTTTAAAAAAAACGTTCGGGCGATTTTTCCAGAAAACCTTGAGGACGGACACCGTAAAGAGAAGCAAAGAAACGGTCGTCGAGCGAGTTTCATAGGACGAAAGTTCTCGCAGTCGTTCGGGATGATTGATAGCGACGGCCATTACTTGGCGGAGCGCGAGAAATTAACCGCGAGGGTAGAAAAAGTTCGAGCCGGCTAACAAGGAAGACATGAATTTTCCATAGCACCTCCGGACTCAGCCTTGCTCTCTTAATCACTCGTCCTACCGCTTAATTACGTTTTATACCACGGTGCATTAATCGTAATTGGAAATAATGGCCGGCTCGCGTCTTGCAAATATTTTAGTCGCTGGTATCGAGACTGTCCCGGAAGTTCGATGGGAAACTCGAATCGGTTTGCTCGAACGTATCGGCGGAATATGTGGGGAAAATATTTCTTGATTTTCCCTAATTTTTATATCGATAGGGTAAATTTTGTTGTGGCTCGTCCCATGTAAACGGGCGCATATAAAAGTGTAGTTGTAACGTGACGAACAAAGGTCTGAGTTGCTGGAAGATTCAGGCAGGAAAAGTCCTGGGGCGAGGGTTAACGGGCCAGTCGCAACTCGACGCAGTCTCGCGGGATAAAATAGAGTAACGACGAGAAGATGAACGACGAATGAGGACGATGAGGTAATCGTGACGGACGATCTGCAAGAAAACAGGCCGCACGGTCCGCAAAGAAAGAAGTCGATCAACGATTCAGCCGCGGAGGATGCCGCGGTTAAAAACGTCGGACCTTTCTCTCGCGGAATTTATAAAACGTTTCCCAGACGCGTCGAACCGAGAGATTGGTTCGAGCGGCGCGGCTCGTCGTTATATATCCGGTGTTTATGGTATTTACTCTTCGAGTACGCGCTTCGAAATTAACTTTCCCTCCCCTGTAGCTTCGAAAGGTTGCAGAAACGTTTGCGTTACACAGGGGGGAAGGCTTTCCGCGGTTCACCGGACCAATAGGACCCTTACCGCTTTTTCCATTCGACGATCAAACATCTACGAAATTGCGAACCACCTGTTTACTCTCGACTCTTCGATACCCAGGCTACGAATTTTAATGTGAGAATACATATCACAGGACCGTGGACGGTGAGAGAAATTGAGCTACTATTTGGCCAGTGAAACCTCCATTGCCTCAAGTAAATTGGGCTCCTGTACATTTTCAAGCGAGAGCAGGTTTGGGAACTTTTATAGACGCATTCGTGTATAGGATACTCCTGAATCGGTGGTCGAAACTTCAAGAGCGTGCGGTGATTTCAAATGGGAACGAGAAATGTCTGATCAACGAGGGTCCTAAATGCTAGAGGCGGTTAAATGCGTTCCATCCATACTTCTTGAGCGAGTTTAACCATTTGCTTCGCGATTTTTCTAACCATCTCGTGCGACAAACTTTACGATACGACTCTTCGAGCGGCCTGATAAATGAAAAATGTTTGAAAGCTAAAGGCCCCACGGTGGAAACTCTGAAACGATCGATTCTCCGGTGGGCCTCGTATTTGTAACACATGAAACGTATTTCATATCAGGAGCGTGACTCGTCATTGCGAGACAACGTTTGATAACGAGAAGCGACCTCGAAGCACCTGCTCTCTGCATCCGTGCCACAGGACTGCCCGATCGTCCCGTGCATTCGATTTTCACGATATTTCGTAAACTCGCGTCGTAGCGTGGTATCCGAAGAGCGTGACGCAACGATTCGCGCAGCAACTCGTGCTCGATTCAAGAAAGAACCAGGGTAACCTGATCCAGGTCTGGCGTGGTCCGCCTGGTCTGAATCCGCTGCGAAGTCGTCTGAACGCGTACGCGTGGAAAGCGGAAGCCGTGAGAAAGGACATTCTCGAATTCTTCCGCTGACTACGCTGAACTTCAGCTATTCTCTCGAGCCGGTTACTCGCAGACCCAACGTTCCCGCGCGAAATAGGAAAGCATTATGTCAGAAATAGGAAACATGCTGAGCACCCTACGGATCGCTCGAACGCACTATTATTTTCAATAATATACTTCTTGAATATTACTGAATTCTGAACAGTATTTCGTACGTCAGAGCATATTCGTATCAGGCTGATTTGAATGTTTTGTCGTTACTTTTTACCTGAATGTTTGTAACCCTTTTCAGAATTTCCACGCACAGCATATAGTTCCTGCGTATACTCAATTTAATCATCGAATCGATAAAGCGCATCTTCGTCATTGCATTTTGTACTAGCTCCAAATGGAGAAATCTGCAGCGGAGGCTATTCAAAATGTCCATCCAAAGACGCAACCTTACGACTATGTACCTGCGACGACTTCGCTCGACCATCGTGCTAATATCAGCTAAGGAAAAATGTGTTTAAACGACATCGGATAAGAGCGATTCGGACGGGACCGATCGATCGATCGAAGATGCAGACACGGTAACGCAATTTCCATCGGGTTTTCAATGGCAGGGAAGAAGTATCAGAGGCAAGAGAGCCGGCGTCGCTGATAAAAACGCAACAGCAGGGACGGGGAGGAGAAAGGCGAGGAGAAATGGAAGAGAAAAACAGCGGGGAATGTCATTTTCGCGGATGGGCTGCGCATTCTCGGAATATCGGTTGAATCGAGGCGATGCACAGCCTTCCGACGGAGACGCGTCCACGTAATCATCGTCAAGCTTAACCTTTTGTACCCCGAGAATTTTTTAATACGATCGACCGGCTGCTCCAAGACATCTTCGCGAATGCATTTTCTAATTTGTATTCTGACCACACGAGTCATTTCTAACATGCTCGCAATTTAAGACTTATTCATTTGCTTTGTCAACACGGTCGGTCGGTCGGTCGGTCGGTCGGTCAATGTTCCCCATTTTATGGTACGCATAAGAACGATGTACGTCGCGGTATCAGCATCGGTTGAGTGCAAAGGGTTGAATACCTCTGCGAGGTGTTAGCGATCGCTCGAATATCCTTCAGGGATCGTCGACATTCCGAAATCGTGCCTGTGTTTCGCGAAGAATTTTCGAAAGACTCCGCGGATATGATTTCGGGAACCGTTCGCGACGTTCTCGAGGCGGTCGCCGAGGACGAGAGAGCGAGCCAGGGAGGAGAGGAGGGAAAGCTTGTGCTGGAAAAAGAAAAACTAGAAGGAAGAATGACGAAGTCTCTCTCGGTGGGGCGCTAGAGACGGCGGGAAACGAGAATAATGGACGGTCAGGGAAACGAGGCTAACGTAATCGAGCGCGGAGCAGGGAAATCTCTGTGTGCTGGAAAGTGAGGGAAAATGAGCGAGGAGGAGACGAAAGGGGTACGGAAGATCGCGCGCGAAAACGAAGCCGAGTGAAAAGTCTCTCGGAGGAAAGCAATTACAAAATAAACGTCGGCGTCGCGTCTCTCTGGAAAGAAAAAAGAAGAAACGGCAGAACTGAAACAGGAATGCGATGGAGATTACACGGTTAACTAGATCGCAAGCTGAAATTTCACTGCGACGAGGGAAATAGAGAAAATTCAGAGGACCTCGTCTACCGTATATTTGTTCTACGATAATTGTGCCGTGCGATTAATCTGAAAGCCAAATGGAGCGGCAACGAGGAGGATCGAGGGACTTTCCTCGAGTATCGATGTTATTTAATGGGTTTCGAGTTGCATCGATTGCCCTCGCGCAAAACGCCGTTCAATTACGAAATTCACGAGCGTTTCGTGCGTCGCGATGAATTCGTTGGATCGAACGATCTTCGAGTTGCGGTCCTTAACGATCGCTAATGGTCGTTCCCGTGCCTCGTTAAATCCGCCGCCAGAAGGAGAATAAAAAATGAAACGGATGAACGTGCAAGAGGACAAAGGAGAGAAAAGAAATGGAGGAGAAGCGGAGGAACCGGAGACACGAGGATGTCGACCTACTGTCCTGCATACTCGACGAATCGCCGATACGCGTGGTCGAAACCCAGAAACTTCCTTTCGACGCATGCAAACTCGCTCGTTTCCTGCTCGAGGACATCGTACACCATCCTCGACGACTACACCTCTCCACCACCTTTCGATTCGCACCCGATGCATTCCTCCGGTCAGCCACGGGCATTCCTTTCGACCGTTCTTCCGATCGAACCATTAAACCTGGTCTTGAAATGGACCGGGAATCACATGAGTCGAGCGTTGGTCAACCGTGTTTTGCGCGACGGGAAGATTCCCGAGATTCCGAAATTATTTGGGAATTGAAATTTAGCCGGACACAGGTTCGACGTTCGACGTTCGACGCTCGACGCGAACGCTTCAAGACCGAAGGTGTGCGAATCAGAACTGCAATTATGATCGATATAGAAACGGAAATGAAAGCGAATTTCTGAATAAGTACAATGCGGTGTTCAAAAACTTTTCGTGTGGACGGGAAGAGGTTCAGCGGATGTCCGAAAATATAATGGTTCGCGGAGTGAAAAATATCTGCTGCGAATCGGTCGATCCTGAGCTAATTATCGTTCATCAAGGTGCATTACAGACCCGTTACAGGCGATTAATTATCAGCGATACGTATATTTCGACCGCATCGACACGCAAAATAATTGCTGCTGCATCGTCGCAAGTTTCGTTGAAACCACAATTTTACATGATTTCTTTTCACGTCAATACGAATCCAAATTGGATAACGCGGTGCATCGATGCGCAAAATAACTGCTGTTCCATCGAAGCAACTCCAGCTGAAAGCACAATTTTACAGAATTTTAAAGGGTTTGTTTTCGTGTAAACACGTCCCCAAAATTTGTTAATGTTGAGCATCGATGAATTTTTCGACTGCATCGTTTTGCGAATTAATTGCTGTTACACCGACACGAGTTTCACTGAAAGCATGATTTTACAGAATCTGAATAACATGAAAGAGGATTTGTTTTCATGTTAATGGAAACCCAAATCGGCGGATGTGGAGGATCGACGAGTATTCCGAATATCATTTTTACCGTATCAGAAACGAGCGACTGCAGCGATATTAATTCGAACGCGGCGTAATTCCGTGCGATTAATTGCTTTATTAATAGACGATTACAATGACGACTTGGTCGCACGTAATGCAATGATTCGAGGTATTCGAGACGGGTTCTCCATCCACTCTGGAATCAATTTCCTCGCCGAAGACGATTATGTAGGAGCCACTGGTGGAAACCGCGAAAACGGCCCAACCATCGATCCGATCGATCGAACCACAGGCTTCCCGAACGATCGACCATTAATAATTTCACTGTACCGTTATCCCGTTAGAATCGGTCTTCTCCGAGCTGTTCCTTATTTCATTTGTTCCGCTTTCCGGCCCTTCGTACGATCAGTTACAGAGGATCGACGCTATGCGTCAGAAGTTTTCAGATTTGACGAATATCGATAGGTAAATTGTTGATCGATCGCCTCGCGTTCTCTTTTTCATTTCGATTTCGCGAGATTCGCGATCTCTCGATCGATCCCGCGACGCCTTCGGGAAAGTATCTTCCATCCAACTTTCTGTTTTCCTAACCGAGACACCGATCGACAGCCGCGAATTATGTCTACGTATGTTTTCACACCGCCACGCGTCACGTTCCAGATGGTTCATGATAAATTGCAGTCGGGACGTGTCAAGGAAACGTTTAATTATCATCGGAACGGAAGAACGCGAGGTCGAGTCCTGCTTTCAGTTTTTCACTTGCCTCATCAGCGATCGAAACTCATCTCCGAAGAATGGGGGCTGGTATAATCGGTGGAACGGGTATAGTCAGACTGTACACCAGGTAAACCGTCAAACTGAAAAATGTCACGAGCGTCGGTAACGTTAGAGACGGACAGACGGACGGACGGACGGACGGACGGACGGACGGACAGGCTCAGGATCGTCTATGACAAGTTCTTCGACGGGTACTTCAAAATTAATGAGAACACGATGAACCGAGTATTTGCAAAACCTTTCTTCAGAAAACAGAATTTCGTAGATATTCCATACGACCCCGGCTAAGATTTCGGATTCGAGCTCTCGAGCTGCCCTATAATTCGCGAACTCGCTATATCTTTCTCAGCGACTATACGAGTTCAATTATACATAGAACACGCAATGAGAAGTTATTTCGAGACGAAAAGTTCCATGAATACGAAAATGAATACGAAATGAAACGAAGGGTCCTGGTTGGCTGTTGGTGCAAAGCGGTCCCAGGCATCCTGTTATCGCTATCGGGTTATCTCATAAGTTTCATTTAGCTGCTTCCTGCGCATCGATCAACGCACGCGGCTGCGTAAAAACAATTTACAATTATTACAAGCAGAGATATCGAGCAATTTTTCCTCGTTGGGATGGATCAACGTTTGCTCCCCGGCACGTCTGCTCGGTTAGAAAGCTGAGGTTTAAAAAATGAATCGTCACGAGGGTTGCGTTAATGGACTTTTTCAACGAATTCTATCGTTCTACCGTAGTTACAAGGTCGGCGAAACTTCGTCAGACGCAGAATCCCTCCGCGAATCGAAATTTCTCCCCTGAGTTCAACGTGAAATCGAGGACCAGCTATTTTGTGACTGTCAGACCTTTTTTTGTCGCAGATATTTTACGGAACCCTCGAGACGTCTTTGATAAAGTTGCCTTTAAAGTCGTCGAAACTTGAAAATCGGCATTCGCTTCGGATATGAATTTCTTTCGAGCTTCTGTAATCGAACCAAGGAACGTATCGTTTTGCCAGGGTTCTATATACCCCAAAGGACACCCATCGCACTCCTGAAACGTATCCAGTAACATGCTTCGAGAGTTGCAGATAATTCGCTCACTGCGTCGTACCTCCTTGGATTACATATGTACGGAGGTTGAGCAACATCGGATCGGACAATAGAAGAGACACGGACACAAGAAGCAATTAGACGTACATAGACAGAGAGACAGGCAACTGTTATCTTCACTAAAACACTGTAGCCAGTTATTTTCTATAGCCGCGTCGCGTCGCATTGCTAAGACATATGCTCCTTTACACTCATACGCGCACAGAACCGCTGACTCCGTCGCACCATCCTGGACAACGCGCTTCCAAATATACGCGCACATGCAGATTCGCGCGAGATCCAACAGTTTCGCTATAAAGTTTCTATGAAGCAAACGAGAAGAACAGTGGATAAAAAGAATAGCAGAGAAATAGAATTTTCCGGTATTATTTAGCAGGCTGTTGTCGGTGCGATGAAGTCGCTTCAGAGAGGAAAGGTGATAGCCGTGGCTAGCAGCTACCAATCTCTCGTGAGAGAAATCCACGCGATCCTCTGCGTGCCACCTCCATCTGGACGAGAATAGAGGGGTATCCTCCGAGAGACGAGCAAGGATTTCGTTGCTCGCGCGTCTCGCAGACATGTCGGATCAGCCGGCTTTCACGGCCGCCGAAAATTTTCTCGTTTCTTCGTCTTCTCGTCGCGCGTCGCCGATTCCACGGCGAGGTCTGCTGCAGCAAGACCTCCTCGAAAGCTCGAGCTCTTTCGCCCACGAAATACTCCCGTGAACAGTCGTGACCGTCGTGTCCATGAATCACTCAGAACAGCGTTCGCTTGAGACAGTTCTTCCGTCAAACAGCTGACAGTGATCGATCTCATCAGTGTTTGTTTGTTCCTGAAGATTGTACCGTGCAAGGTGATTCTGAGATTATCAAATTGACCTACTGTCCTAAGTTTGGTAAATGATTGATGAGAGAAGAAGAGCGTTTTGTTTAGAATTCTCTGTCGTCGGAGCAATCACGAGGGTTAGCTGATAAAGGACGAACCTGTCTAGAAATCGTCGACATCGTGAGAGGAATTTTCCGAATCTCCTGTGTTCGTGGGCGGTTGTGTACGTTGCCCGTGAGAACAATCCATCGGGTCAACGAGAGGCCGGACAAGCCGGAGGAAGACGGAAACTCGGGTAAATCATTCGATTCGCGGGTCCACGCCGATGGAAGAAGTGGGCCGGTCAGCCTGGAGGCTATAGGCCGGCTCGAGTTTCGGTCGTTCGAGAAAACCGTGCTGACCGGAAAGAGAAAGAGAAAGAGAAAGAGAAAGAGAAAGAGAAAGAGAAAAAGAGGAAGAAGGATCGTTGGAGAAGAAAGCAGGGATCTGAGACGCAGCGTCCACGCGATGAGTCACCGATTCCTTGGTGAATGAAGCGGACGGGACGAAAGTAACGGCTTACGAGCGTGCGTACCTGGCGAACCGGTACCGGTCGATCAGAAGAGTATCGAGCAGCGTCGAAGCTGAGCATGTGACGAGCATAATCGAAGACAAAGGAGAAAGCTGTAAGGAAAGGGAACGGCTCGACGGAGGCGGATGAATTGAATAGTTCCGTGGTAATCAAGGGAGCCCGGAAGGGCGATTCTTCGACGGCAATTTCACGAACGAGCCCGAGATAGGAAGAGATACGAAGGTCGGGAATAAGATAGGGCAGGATGAGCAGACGAACCATGCCGCCGGCTGGACTAAACTCCTGCGAGAGGATCAGACCGGAACGACCCAGGAACCCCATTCAGAGACTCGTATGGGGACCAGGTTCTCAATTTCAAGTCGGACAAATCGGACTGTCGGAGGACGAGGGCTCCAATCCAAGGATGGCCCTCAGAAGGTACGTCTCTCCGTAAGATCGTTCATACAGAGAATCGCTCCCGCTCGCGCGAACGTTTCTCGAAAAAATCTTGGCACCACAGGGTCACGTGGTATCGTAATTAAATTGGTAGGAAAATAGCTCGGAGATAATGATACCTAAACACGGTGAGTCACAAATGCGGAGCATCTATAACGGTGGTTTTATCAGCCAAGTCATCGGGAGGACGAAAATATCGGGGACGTTCCTCCACGAAAAGTGCAATTTTTCCTTCCGACAACTTTTTTTGTTAATGAAGTTGCCACGCGAGGAAGGACTGAGATGACCATTTTCAGTGTTCTCATGCTTCTATTGACGCACGGTGACTGGGAATCCGCCTAAAACTGTAGGCCCTTCAGGTACATGAACAATTAACAGACACATTTAGATGTTCCGATTTCCGTGACTCATCCATCATTCCGTAAGGTTTCAAGCAAGCGTTGCAAAGGCCGTAAGATCCTACGATGGACAACGACCTCGAATACTCGTTTTGGTCGTTTCGAAATGACGCTACCTCGGAGTCCTGAGTCCAAACCGATCGAGGGGTATTTAAGTCCCCGTGTACAACGTTCGCATAAATAAAAGCTTCGTAATTGCAGCCGTACGAAGTCTCGTTAAAGCGAATGAAGCGTGCAACGAGGCGTCGCGTCGGTTATTCGTTCGCGTGTCGTCGTGTAATCTTCTGCTCGCGAGGTCGGTCATTCTGAACGGTAGCGTTTCCTTTGATCAGACTGCTGAGGCTGTACGAAGGAAGACAGTATCGAGAGGCAGCTGGTTTCTTGATGAAGCTGCCGCACTATACCTTGAAGGCGACTCTGCCGGATATTCCTGTGGACCTGTTGATCGAAACGTTGCCGCACAGTCTGTCTCTGTTGGAGGCGCTCTACTCGAGATTGCTCGAGCTGAATATCGGCGACACGAAGGTCCTGCGCGTGGAACAAGTCCTCTGGAGGATCGTGCATCTGATCTCGAACAGCCAGGACCACTTCCGGTTGAGGATCTGGTGCAAATTGTTGGTGTCCTTGGTCAGATTGGCTCCCAGCGCGAGGAGCACGGTGGTCTCGAGGAAAAGGGCTTTGGAGCGGGCGGTCGAGGGCCTCGGCAAGCACGGACTGGTCCCGTCTTCTCAGACGTGTAATTTGGGGAACGCGTCGAATCTCGTTCCTTTGCCGGCCGCGCTGAAAGACGAACTCGAGGGCAGGATCGAGGCTTACAAGCTGGCTGTTCACAAGATCGAGAGCTTTGGCAAGCACGTCAGATCGCACAAAGGTAACCACGAGCGTGTCCACGGTCGCAGCGGATGCTCCTACGGTGGCGGTGACGCGTCCGTGGAGCTTTCTCGTTGATTCCATCACGGACGAGGCGTAGGATAGACACGGTCCTATCATCGTTTCGAACTTTCCGTGTCCGCTTCGAATTACGCGTATGTCGCAGAATGTCTGTTTCTCAGAGCCCAACCTTTCCCCTGTATCGTTTTTGTGTGACCACAGGGGAAGCGAAGCGATCTCGAAGATCGTAAACGAGTTCAGCTTCATTTTTCCGATTTCGCTGCGTCCTTGTCGGCCGGTTCGAAATACGCAGCAAGGTCGGAATTATTCGAAGTCGAAGAGAGAAAATTTGCATGGGAACAAGGATTCTGCTGGCGACGATATCGACAGCTTATTCTTAGTATAGAAATACAGGAGAGAAAGTCTGAAAGTTTACGCGGGGCGATGCGGCGTTTCTGATCCGATTACTGTCATCCCGGGTCTGAAATGACACACCTGAGCGTTCGGTTGCATTACCTACAGCGACGTTCGATCATGAGAATCCTCTGGGCGATTTCAAAGCGCGCACGGGAGGGATTCGTCTTCTCTGAGAACTCCGGATGCTCTGCGAATAAATAGATACCGTTTTATTAGATGTATTGTACCACGACCCATTCAGTACCATTGACTGACACGGTTCGAAGCAGGTTAACATCTTCAGGGTACCATGGTGAAATTCTCGTTGCCGTGGTAAAACTAATTCAACATTTTTCGGTATTCTCTCACGAGGATAACGTTTATTCAAAGGGCCGCGTTCATTCAGACCTGACGGACGGTTAGAAACTTTTTTTAACGTCGAGTCTATTCTCTTCGAACGAACGAGAATTTGTTTCATAGGAACCTCTGCTTCTGTGTCTAACATCGGACGAAATAATCGCGAGCGTAGACTTCATCGGGCCGTCGAAAAGAAACGCGATCGGATTCTATGCGGTTGGAGATGCTTTCGAGTCGCGTCGAGAGGGTGAAAGAGCGTAGATGGTGTCACGATCGTGGTCGGTTTTTGCAAGATCGGGAGAGCGTGTTCGGATGCGATGTTCGCGGTCCGATCCTGTCAAGAGTCGGAGAACCGTGAAGTATTGGATTTTAACGCAGCTACCGCGGACACGTTACATTTCCGTATGCAGATGCACGTCGATGCAGTGGACGCTGATGCGTTTGCACGCGACGAGATTTACTCGTACTCGAAGGCGTCGACGCGTTTTCGACCTTTGCGCCCGGGAATCGCGTTTGTCGGACGGTGAAACGACCCGAAGAATATGCGGGTGCTGGGTTTGCCTTCGAAACGGTTCCGGCTGGATGAGAAAAATACGGGCGATGCGACGGACGACAGATATCAATCGGACCCTCGCAGAGGAGCAACATGATCGAACGAAAATACGGAATAAACCTTCGAGTAAACTATTACCGTAATAGAACCGCACAGGCAGTAAGCAACAGTTAAATGCACGTGAACTCGATGGGAACAAAAAATTCATTTTCTCGAAAACCAAGCTTCGCAGCAGAAAATTTTACTCTCTATTTTCGGCTTACAATTCGATAAGGAATCACCTTCGTGTCGGTTGTATAATGCAACTTGATGCACTTTAGATATTCTCTCAGATACGTAGTCACTCGCGTTCCTCCTACATCTAAAAGCCTGAAAGTACGATAACTGTGAAAGCTCGAGCCGAGAAGAGCTCCAAAATAATGAACGCTTTAACAGCCCAAGATACAATATTCGGTGTATGTCTTTCTCTATACAAATTGTTAAGAATCTTGCACCTGTGCACTTATTGTTTAATATTAACCCTGTAATGTAAATATTTTCGCAGAACTTTCGAATCGCGTGAAATTTAGGAGTCATTCGGTGAAATTCAGATTGATGCGCCGGTCAACCATGGGGCGTGCGAGCCGAAGGTTTAGGGGAACAAATTTCGAGCGTCCAAAATCAATTTCGAAAGAAACGTAATCGCATAATTTTCAGTGGACCAAGGCGTGCAGGCGGCTTCGCACCAGCGACAACTTTCGCTGAAGTACAGCGAGATTCAGCAGAGGTTGATCGATAATCAAAGTTTGCTGAATACGTTGGAGAAAGCCGGCGACCCGGCTGGCTTAGAAAGTCTGTTATCCGAGCTGAAGCGAAGGGTCGAGCAGGACAAGGAGGCTCTCAGACAATGGACGGCCTTGAGGAAATCCAGCTCAGGTGGAAACACGAAGAATCCACCGCTGGCTGCCAGGCTCCTGCAATTCTCCAGAGGCTGCGAGCTGGCCTTGCAACTGATGAACCAGGACAATCTGCAAGTGAGTTCGTGGAACCTTCGGAAATGGCCACTGTTGGACCTTGCTTCACGGTCCCCGCAGTTACGAATTTTCCGACCTACGAGACGGAAGAACCGATGGTCTTGACCGAACAATCTTTGGGATAATATTTCCATCATAACATTAACGAAGCCCTCGTTCAGCTATCTTAGCAAGCCTGCAGTGCTCGGAGCATATTTGACTCTCGATTCGAAAGGATTTGATCAACGTGTGTCATTCAGTCGCAAAACACTCTTATAGCCTGTGTCGTTCGAGGTAGAAACGTGGAAAGGGTCCGTCGAGACGTACAATAGCGGCGGAGAACGAAGAACGTTGCAACCGCTTTCGGCCTCATGGGATTGCAGCTCAGCAGAGCGAGCTGCTTGATGAACATAGGTGGATTCGCGAGCGCAACCTCTCTACCCACGTGAAATCCCTGAAGGACCCTTTCGTGATCTTAAATTACACGAGTCTGCTCGTCCGTAGCCTGTTTCTTGCAGACTCTTCCGACCTTACGAAACGCGTGCTATCGATCGATCGATCGATCGGCCGCGTTTCGAATCATTTTCGAACGCCCGGAACATCCTTCGCAAATTCCTACGATATTATGCTGAGCTTTTTCATTATATCTTTCTTTAGAGCAGACTGTTGTGTCAGCATTGAGTCCTTAAGATTAGGATGGAAATATCCGATCATGGAGCAGGGCGGTCCTTTGAAATTAAAGCATTGAATTAGGGAAAGGTCATTTTTATCAAGCTACGAATCCTCATAACCCCTCCCCGTAGACTGTTTCAGACTCTGCAAAGGATTCTTAGAGTCTTTCTAAATTTCAAACTCTCGTCCAACGTTCCTTGGATCTGGCTGCAGTTATTTCAATTCCGATTTCTCCGCAATTTTCCCGATAGAACTTATTGACGGCGGCTCATTCATCGAATTAATCGTGTGTACGCATATATCTATGTGTAATCGTGGGTAAACAAGCGTAAGCGAGTATTTCGATCGGTTCGGGTCGAATAGGAACGCAGTCTCCCGCGAAAAGGTTCGATTAATAGCAATCGCGATGCATATTCGAGACGTCGAATCAAATTTTAATGTACAATTTGCGAGCTTTTCGTTTAATAACACGGCGAAACGACCGAAACAGCGCGCAACTACGGTCCGGGCTGCGTGCGCGTTCGGGATTGATCAATATTTATACAATAAACATGAAATCACGAAAGCAGAATTCGCCAACGGAATTCCATCGTCGATGCTCGAAGCATTTCACGATCTTGTTCGATCAATAAAAGAAAGAGCGACGACGTCTCTCCCGAATTTTCTTGCCCGTCTTCGATACCCGATCGAGAATCATTTCGCAGCTTCGATTCTAGTTGCGTTTAACCCCCTTCTAATGCAACTGCCGTCTGAAAAAATGACAAATTTGCGTCTTGTCGATGCCGGTATAACACGCACCGTAGAACATGTTGTAAGGTGTTTCGAAGGATAAAATATGAATTTTTATAAAGATTCTTTAAGGTGGTACACGTGTTGGGTCAGTGAAGAAAGAAAAGTACCTACGAAAATATTTGATCAATCCCGTGAGTCACCGTACATATTATTTCCTTCCGTGGCGAAGGGTTAACGGTTCAAAGGTGCTTGCCCCGTTCCAATTTCTCGCGATCAGAAAAAATTCATCTCACCTCGCCCGGTGAAACTTCTCTCGATTCGCGGTCGGTAATTAAAAAGTAACGAGATCGCGGTACGCGAGTCGGCTGATTGATCGGATTTTACGAGGAGCTACTTTTACTTCGGCTGGTCGAACGGGTCGAATTCGAAGGAGAAACGGAGAGATGATCTATGGCGGATCGTCCGTGTTCCGCTCGTAAATCCCGCGACAGCATCAGCGCGTCAACGACTGCTTTCACGCTCGAATTTCGAAAGCGACGAAAATGAACAGCTCTCGATTCCCCTTTATAGTCCTCGATCGGCGGGCCGCGGCGCGACGGTACCAAAGGCAAAGGAGGGAAAAAGACTCGCGGAGCGCGCGAAACTCTGTAAAAATCGGTGCGCAGGGAAGTCCAAAAGGAGGTCGGAGATATGAAAACAACGAAGTGATGGAAGATTTTCGCGCAGGTATGTCAACTGGATGAAAACTTGGACGACTACGAGGAGGAGTCTAGCAGCAGCGCCGGCTACCACACGGACGAGAGTTGCAGCCCGACCCCGGAGCCGATGGTCGACGAGATCGGAACCGGGGCCGGGGCCGGGGCCGGGGCCGGGGCCGGGGCCGGGGCCGGGAGCGAGACTGCGACCGGTTGCCAGCTCCTCAGGCTCGAGGGATATTTTTCAAACGGAAGTTCCAGCGACGTGACCGCCGAACGACTGGCCGAAAGATACGCCGCTCTCTACAGCCAGGCTCATTTGCATACCCTGGATGCTCTCGACGCTTTGGAACCCCTGGACGACGCCCCCGACTTGAAAGCCAAGATCCTCTATTCAGTGGTCGTGGTAAGTGGCACTTTATGCAAAGTAGGAATAATCGCACCGCGCCAACCATAATGCGCTTGCATCCTCGTCCATGAAAGTGATAGAATTACTGCTCACCCGTCGTCGTTACAAGCCGGATTTTCCGTGACTCTCCTCTTTGGGGTTGCGAACACCAACGTGTAACCGACGACGCGTCTTTGCGTTTTGACTATCGCCTGCCAGCCTGATTTCATGCAGTCGATGCTTCAAGGGTTGAATATAAATGCTGAAACGAATAAAGAATTTTCTATGAACGTGTGTCGTGACATACTTTAGAATTAATCAGAACTAAAAACTACATCTTCATGATCTTCAACTTTTAATTACGAGTAAATGCACACTTGCAAGTGTTATTATCAGAAATATCAATTCGCGCGTTTGTTTGTTATAAGAACCGTATCATGTTTCGTTTCATGAATTTCTATATTATAAGTTGGTGGAATATTCTTCCAAGCATCTTGTAAGACCTCTGCTTTTGATTTTCGATATCGCTGTCCAGTATTTCTGTCTGGATGATCCCAAATCAGATCAGTCGTATTACAAATCCAGGAGTTAAAATGGATGCGTCATGTTAAAGAAGGGACCTTATTTTTCCTTTCGTTGCACGAAAGCACGGCAAAGTTTCGATAAATCTTTTGAATCGTCGTTTTGCTTCAGCACGAACCCTTGATCGGATGCTTTTCGTCTGCAGTGTACACAGAGCAGAGCAAAAATATTTGATTTCGGAGAGAAAACTTGAAAGACCGTAGCCACCTCGATGTTTGAATTTGCACCTGGTCGTTTCGTTTGGAGCAACGTCGTTTGGTTCAACATCGACAGGTAAAAAAGACAACGAACAGAGCAAACGTTAACGGGTCAACGATCAAACTGATTTTTCTGGAATTGATCCCGCCGACCGGAGCCGCCAATCATCGCAATTTATTGCGCGCCATCGTCTCGTCAGTCTCACCTTCGATTTCACCTTTTTTTGGACAACCTGTGTCACACGTCCCGCGATCGTTATCGAATTGTCTTTTTCCCCGTAGAAATTCATGGGAAATTCATATGTTCAACAGTTTGACGGCCGCTGTCACGCGCACGTGATTATATTCAAATCAATATAAAAATTCGAAAAAAGTAGAAACCGTACGATATTCGATGTAAAGAATGTATTGTAAAATGTTTCGTTGCTTAAGAATTTTTGCATAAATGACCAAAGACAGTCAGTGTCTGCAAAATATTTGTGATCGTGAAAGCGTTAAGCAGCATTCTGCGGAGCATTTTACGAGGAATCATGAAGATCGATAACCCCATAAAAATTACCTCGTGGCTAGGATCGTCCTTGCTTTTGCGACAAGTCGGTGTTGACGTTTCTCTAACTCCGCGAAACTCCAAATATTTAAATAACGTTCATTTTCTAAATATGTCTTGCTCTATCGATCCTCGAACTCATCGTCAGATCCGTCCGAACTTATGACCATAGCGATCGGTGCGGGACTGCATAGAAAGAGGAAGGAGAATTCTCTGACGACGAAAGTCTCGGCAAAGTCGGTTGCGAGGCTGTTGGAAGCAGAGGAATCCCGGTAATTTGCTGATTCGCTCTTCTAACATATGGTCTGTGCTGGTAGAACGTGACCGGCATTGCGTGAACGCCATTTGTCAACGAAATTGAGAAAAATTGGGATACGTTGCTCGATGAGCTCCGGCTCGGGTTCGCGCGTCGAGAGCCGTGGATATCACCCGATGATTCTGTTTAATCAAAAAGATATTGATAGGTTCCCTCGACAACGGTGAAAAGGAGCGACGGGAGATCATGCGGCTGACCACTCTGGCCAGATTCGGAAGTTCTCACTGCAGCAACAAACTCGTCAAAAATGAAATCAACGACACCGATCGCCGATGATCCACGGCACTCATCGCGTTGATCCTTCTTTGGTCCCTGCCAACGTTCTTCGTATTCCCTGCTTTCCATCATAACCGTTCGACGTCACCATAAACGTTGAATACCGTTCTAACGTAAAAAACGATCAAATTAAAGTTTCGTCGCGGTGAATGCGGGGACGTGTCGCGAGAATAGCAATGCAGAGAGGCGAGAACGGTGGAGAGAGATTATTTGTGGAAGAGAAAAGAGTAAACGAGTCTGTGTCTAATGGGAAAAGCACACACTGGACCATGAATAAACAGTTAACAAGCTCTCGCGGTATTCGGTGTGCGAAAGAGCTCGAAATGAAAGCAGCTTTCAACGGCGCGGCGCAGCGCGACTCGTGTTCCGTGTTCCGTGTTCCGTGTTCCGTGTTTCGCGACTCGAGTCGTCGAGTGTTTTAGCTGTTGGCCGTGAAAACGCGCGTCAAGAGCCCCTGTCCTTTCATTTCCGTTGATTTTACCTCTCCGTCCACCGACGGATTTCTTCGTCGCGAGGAATCGACCGTTTGCTCGCCGATTTCCTCGAACGCTCGCCCTTCTCATTTCCACGAGCGAAAAATCTCGAATCGCATCGTTAGCGAAGCTGAATGAGAAGTGGCTATAGAGCGGAGAAAGAATTCGTAGTCGAATTCCTGCCAGTTGCTCGAGAATTTACTTTCTTACTCGTCGACCATCGGAACGACGTGGAATTTAAATGGACTCTGCGCTTTGACGTTCTGTAGTTCGAAAATATGTCGCGAATTTCCCGAAGCGTGTCCAACGATTTTCCAGGCACGCTCGTCGGACGAACTCCCTTCATTGAACGAATCCTAATTCTAAACGCGGCACTTCGACGTCCATCCACTTGTCAGTCTTCTGATTACTCTCATTGCCGAGCAGATAGGCGCGTAATAACTTCTTGTCTGAAACTATGACAGAGCCTAAAACGGTCGAATGAAATATGAGTAGCATTTTCTGATCCGCCCTTGACGATCGCGCGCGGCTGACCCCGTGCCTAAACAAAACAGCGGAAGCTCGAAAGGGACATGAATACACGGGCCGTACCGTTTAACTTTCGGGTTGCAACGCGGCGGAATCGATCGAAGGAGAGAACATTGCGGAGAAAAGCGGAGGAGGGTGGAAGGTCGCAGGGACGTAGGATGAATTTCGAGCGTGTTCGAAAAGGGTGCGCATAATACACGCGACACAGGTAGATCCGAAGATTATTTTTGCCAGCACCACCGCCACGCATCCGGTCGATCGATCGACCATTAACGTCAAAGCCGTCGAGTGCAGAGGGGCGGCGAGGGTGCAGTTTTGCGATCGAGTGTACTGCCGGCAAGTGGCGGAGGCGCTAGCCCGTCAGCCTGCGGCTATTACTTTGCATGCATACAGCTGCCATTCCATCACCGCACATTCACGCTCACACATACCCACGCGCGCGCGCACGCATCTGTGTACACCTGAGAAATCGATGAGCTAAAATAAATAGCCGCTCTATCTGCCTTTCTTCGTCTACCGCGTCTTCTCCACGCCGGGAGCAATCGAATCATCCGATACGCAACCTCCCGCCACGATTTTTCGACTATTCCCCTTGGCGAGCGGCGATCTTGAAAGGGGGGACGACCACCGGGTATTTCGGTTATCGAACGACTGTACTATTTCTGACACGAACGAATGTGTTACAGCCACGTTGAAATCGTGAGTTGCGTGGGCTAAAATATCATTGGAATTCTGCTAGAACTGGTTTTGTTTATCTGTTAAAACTATGGAGAAGGTTGGTAGAAGTGCAGTGGCGTTGTCAGATGTTTGGTTGTTGCTGGTTCGATTCTGTAAAATTTGTTGTGCCGACCGGTGATCGACCGATGAGATGCAGCAGAATTCGGGAAACAAGGTGCAGGGTGACAACGGCATGTTGCGGAGGATGAATCTTCCCGGATAGCACCGAGGAAGAAGCCGGTTATAAACCCAATGACCAGGATCGACGAAGCTTGGACGAGCGTCAGCTCTGCTTTCAGGAGCTTCGAAATCCGTGCGTCTACCGGCGAACCATGATGTTCTGCGGTTTTGAACGCGAAATAAAAAAATGGGGGAGACGCGATAGAACGAGCGGAGCGTGAAACAGCTCCATACGTGCGCGAACTTTTCGACTGGTAACGGGATCGACGATACAGTTAGAGACCGATTCGCTGGTCCCATTGTCGATTTCTATTGTTCACGCACAGTGGGTCACGGAAGCACTGCAACGCGTGCCGATCGAATCGACGATGCTCGACAACATGAAACCAGCAATGTTGTTAGGTTATTCCTCTTTATTCTTTTCTCCATACATTCATTTTGTAGAATCAAACAGAAATATGTATCGTCGCCAGGCAATAGGCATCTCCTTTTCTTTCGGAAAAAAATTCCTCCAGCTGCTATCATTTTCAAAATGATTGAGCTACCGGTGCTTCCCGGTTCTGCCTGTACACCTTCGATCAACGCCTGTTTGTACTTTCCGCATGCGTATCGAAAGCGGTCCACTTCGCAGGAAAAATCAGTGGAAAGCCGGTCGATAGGAAATTGAAACGGTTATCGTAGGATGCGGAGGGCGTTAAAACGTGATCTGCGGTTTACAGGCGGGAAGCCGCATCCGGAGGAAGTTGATGTTTTCGATCGGGAGGAATGGAGCGACGTTCCGGCAGCCAAACCGAAAGCCCCTTTTCAGGAGAAATTTTCAAAGCTCGCCCTCCGCTTTGTTTAGAAATAATTTGTCGGCACGCGAAGGTGTTCGAGCTCCGCGGAAAAACACCGTCCTCGAAGTCCTGGTTATCCCCATTCATACCGAATATCACGTAACAATTCTCTCGAGCTATTTTCCTCGCCTCGATAACCGTGCGATGATCGCAAGGAAACGTCCGTTCAGAGATTCTGCTAGTCAGAACGCTAATTAACGTCGAGATAAGCGGTTCTTCAACGAGGAATTGATCTATTCGAAGTGTTTCAAGGTTACTGCGAGGAGAAGCTCTTCGAGGTGCCCGAGAGCCTTCGTTGGAAGATTTCTCTACTTAGACGCGAGAGAAATAGTTCGAGTGGACCGGTTGGTTGTTCTTCAACGAGGAGTCGGTCTATTTGAAATGTTTCAAGGTTACCATGAGGCGCTCGAGAATACTCGCTGAAAGATTTCTGTAATTGAGCGAGAGAGAAATAGATTGAGGGGACCGTTTAGCTGTTCTCGAACGAGGAATTGATTGCTCTATTTTAAATATTTCAAGGTTACCGGTATTATGAGGAGAGCTGGTTCAAGGTGCGAAATCCCGACGAAACGATGCCGTAAAAAACACGCGTCGAGGCGAAATCCATTTTCCATCGTGAATAAATCATGGGACTATCGATGGGGATCCCACGTAAGTTACGCCCTTTCGAGCAGACTCGCAACCCCTCCAGAAAAAAGGAGACTTTACACAGAAAACGGGGACCCTGTTTTATCCGAACTCGGGTCGTAAACCCGTCGCTCTCATATTTCACCGTGGACCCTGCCGGAGGGCGCCTCGAAAACCGAAGTCGAACAACAACATGGATTTTTCATTAATATACGGGTCAAAGTATACAGAAATCATGAAGAAAGTTCATACAAACGTGTTAGAGATGAGTAAGATGGCCAAGATAACGATCAGGAAACTCGATTCTTGAGGATTCCGGGGTAAGTGCCTGTTCCTCGCAGCCCTCTTACCAGAATTCATGGACAGATCCTTCAGGAACAACATCCCCTTTCTTTAAAATCCGGCAAGACGACGTCATATCGCGTGCCACCCTTCAATTTCCTCACATCCCTCTTCCATACGATCAATCCTGTGACACCCGATAGACATACGACTTCGAGTCGCTGGTTAGGGTAACGTTCGTTGCCCGGTCATCGAGCCGAACGCTCGACGTGCAGGCTCAAATTAATCCTGAAGGCAATGATAAATAAGATCACTCGCAGATACGAGCTCTTCCGCATTTTGCTCCGGCGCGGTGGCGGGGCTGTAGCAGTACCGTTCCGGATACTGTAATTTTCACTGCGACAGTCAACATGAACCTTCTTTTCCTTGGTTGCAGCTCTCCTGGCGTCTGGCGGGCATGATACAAACGTCCAGGTACCTGGAGGCGCTGAAGATTCTGAACGGTACCGGGAGCACGGCACCGGCTGCTCCGGAGTTAGAGGAATGCATGAAACGGCAGCTGGCAACTTCCGGTGGCAGAACCGGTTCCCAGGAGGTCGCGGAACAGGTGGTCAACCAGCTGGAAAGAACGTTGTACGACTTTTCGTGTCTTCGAGGATGCGTAGAGCTGAAGAGATACGCGAGCGCGTGCTCCGGCTTAGCCTGGGCGTGTCTGGCGCGTACCACGCCGTTGGTGCTCGACGTGGCCCAGGGTTCTGAGTTCAGACGCGAGGTTCACGTCAGACACCACGCATCCCCGGACCCCGATGGCAGCAGAATCAAAACGGTCCTGTGGCCTGGCCTCAGGGAAGGATGTCAAGGTCCTTGCCTTCATCGAGCGGTCGTCTTGACCTGTTGATCCTTTTAATCCGTTCGCGGTCAGTTTGGAAGACTTTGACCGCAACCTGGCCGATTCGGTGGACTATCGTAGACACATTCAAATTATATCTACCAGGGAACATTTAAACTGGCCTCTCAAGATCAGAGTTTCGTTGCGTCTCTTTGCTTTCTCGCTGACTCGTTGCTTTGTTTCGTAATGATAATCATAATAAATAATATAAAAGTGAATGGGTGTAGAGAGGTAACCGTAGACAGGACGATGACCGAACCAATATACGGAGGAGACGATTGCCGTGAACCTGAAATTCTCACTGCCTGAAGTACGCCATAGCTTCTCTTTTCCTTTCATGCGCGTTGAATCGAATGTGTGAGTAAAAGAGAAGTATGTACGCGCGAAGTATGCTATTTACGTTAGGAATCAAAGTGACGATCGCGTGAAAGCGCAGGTCATTTTACTTTATGAACTTGAAAAGTCCATTCCAGTGATCCCTGCTATGGATCACCTTATAACTGAGAATCGAATCCTTTACAGACCCATATTTATACATCTTTTCTTTTTCTAGAAATATCCCTAAAGTTTGACGTAAAGCATATGTAAAGTATACATCCTGTATAGAAAAATATATATCTATGTATAATAATTTCATACATTAACGTGAGTCATGAGTTAAAAAAATAAGCGCTCGAGATTATCATCGGAATTGTCCTGAACCACATGTGAATCACGGGATGCGGAACGTGTTGATCATGGTTAGCGGTGAAACCACGTTCGGTGTTTTCGAAGTTCGAATTTTGTTGAAGGAAAAGACATTGTGTATCTAACGGAAAATGCGATGTAGAGTGGAACGAGTCGAATGAAATTCCATTTCATCTTCTCCGATTAATGGGTGGAGAACCTCTGTGTGGGATCGCGGTAGCTCTTACAGAACGTCAGTAAAGGAGGCAGACGACCGACGGTTGCACGATATAATGAGACTCGTTAGAATCTCCAAAAATCCCCGACCCACCGACGCTCGGTTGGTCCAATTGGTGCGCAAGGCCGAGACACGTGGGCAGAAAATGTCCAGCAGCGAGAACGTGGGATTGACTGAGGCGGAATAAGAGATTCCGGTGGAACGAGAGGAGGATGAAGGGTTCGGAAACGGTCGAAGGATTCGAAAGGATTGATAGGCGAGTTGTTCGGGAATAGAGGGCACGGGTTGTGCACGCGATCAAAGTTCATGGCATTGGCCGCTCCAATTTCCACGCGTGCCTCGTCGCAGTCTTGAATTTCCCAAGGGGAACCGGAATTACATTTATACTCGGACTTATGTAACAGAGACGCGTCGCACTATTTACCGCAGCCGGATAAGGTTTTAGCGTCACCGGCGTGATGAGATTCTTTCAAATCCGAAAGAATCCCGTTTCCTCCGGCTTACGAGACTTCAGCCAGCCGGGATTACCCTCGCGCCTAATGAAAATAAGAAATAATAAGCGTGCTGCGATACATGCGACCTAATGCTCGAATAACACGGTTAATTGGCTACATGTTACTCGAGACTCGGGATTCATTGAATTTTGATGAACGTGCATCGTGTTACCGAAAATTCTACAATTCAAGACTCCGGACTCGAATAATTTGGACGATTGGTTCGGTGGATTTGTTCAAAATACCATATAAATAATTATATATTTTGGGAAGTGTGTATCGTGTTACTGAAAACCGTGCCATTCAAGAATCGCCGTATGTACCAATAGGAATGCAGAAGCACTGAAAATAGTCAGCCATCCGAGCGCTGACTCTGCTCGGAGCAGCTGAACCAGTTGGCGTTAGAAAATTTTAGGAAAGTTTCTCACTTCGAAGAATTCGCAGAAAGTAGCACGACACATTTCCCGAAAATTCTCAGCAAAACTTTCGATATCCTTCCGTTGGTGAAAAAATTCTCGGACTTCCGCGTCGCCGAAGAATCGAGTTTATATTCGACGAGCGCAGACTGTCCGGAAATATCGATACACGGTGGTCAGATGGGAAAACTTCTCGTGCGATTCAACACCCCGATCCCCGATATATGAAGCTCACGTATCATTCCCCTATCGCCGATTCTATACGGGGGGAAAGCTGCGAGAATATCGTCCCTTCTGGGATCCCCTTCGACAAGGAGACTTCATTTTTCCTTCGTGAAAGTAATAAGATCGTTCGCACGCTTTAAACTGCGAAGTCGATCATCCCCATTTGGGGGTGGAGCGAGTCAATACGCTGCGCAATACCCCTGAGTACCGTACGGCAGCGTAATCAGCGGAACGATCGACGATCCTCTCTGATAAATGCGTAACGAGCCGATGCCGGTGCCCGAACGAATGCACCGAACGTTCCTCGAATTCCTGGATTATGCGAGGAGTAAACTAGCGAGGTATGTAAGTCAATTAGCAATCCAGCTGGCTCGTCGTTTAGCTCGACGAGATAGGCATCGAAGTGGCTGACCCGGTTGCAGTTGTTTCGCGACGTACGACGCAGCACGGTTGGAAAGGCAGCACGAGCCGAGCCGAGCCGAGCCGAGCCGAGGTTAAAGTACCGTAACGACAGGTCTCTCGGATTTCCAAGATTTATTACGCATCTCATTCTCTATGTACATTATTCATACATCGTTTCAACTCTCTTCTATATTTATATATATATATATATATTTAATGCAACAAGTATAAAAGTACGTCGAGCTGCTGTTTCACGCGGTCGGCGGCCCTGATTCGCTTTTCTTCCCTGAAAACGACCATCGTGATCGGCACGCGGCGCTCCGCGCAATCTGGAAGGTTCGCATTCTTTTCTTATCGAACAGCATAGAGAGCTTAAAGGTACGGTGTCACGGCTGAACGCAGGACGACGAGCGCACGGAACTCGCGAATTCGATTTCCGTCGAAATCGTCGCGCGAATCCTTCGCCGTGAACGCACGAACAATGAAAGGTCTGCCGCGGAAGCTATCGATTAGATGCGGGATGTTGCACTGCGACGATCTAGCTCAGGCAAATAAGTGAAAAGTAACGAGACGGCGCGAATTTCGCAACACGGAGATGCCTTAATAATTAAGCAAGCTCTTTTTATAATGGTCTCGACAAGTGAACAAACAAACAAATCAGGGTAAAATACGTTTCAGCCATACCCTCTTCGCATCGCTTGCCGAGACTCAAACTTATCGCTCTGTTCCGTAGAAAAAATACCCTAGGAGACTACAAAAAATATACTTTAATAACGTCAAAAAGTAAAATGATTCCTCGGAACGTTCGCTCGATTTACGAAACGGAATCGATGGGAAGCAATTTCGTGTGTCCAACGTTACAACTCGAACGATAGTACTTACGCGAATAATATCAGTCGATCTACCTAACGAAATACGGTGCACGCGAGAAACGCGTTCGAAAAATATAGCCTATCCGATCGAACGATCAAACGGCTCGCAGCGGAAGCTCTCTAGCGGGTGAAGATGACGATCGAATGACCTTGACGGTGGTTCTACGGTTACGATGTTCCTACAGTTAAAATTCCGTCGTACAAAATATAATATGCTCGAGTATCGGTGACAATTGTTAGGACGCGGGGTACGATATACGTGGTCAGGAGTTAAAAGTATAATGATAAAGAGCGCGCGATGTCTTTTGTCTTTCGTTTTGTAAGGAGCCTCTTGTTGTCGCGTAACATTGCACGGTGGTGTTGTCACGATGAGCAACGTTTCGGTACCATACAGACTTGTTACGAAACGAATATCATCAGTTCAAGGGAACGATACGTGATGGCACGGACTTTGATCATCTTCTTCGCGTGCGTAAAGAGGTAGAAACACCTCTACTGCATAGACCGAAACGCGATTTACATGATGGCACACCATTTCCTCGCGCCCTCGTTCACCGAGGGA
The DNA here is from genome assembly GCA_916610135.2 of Macropis europaea. NCBI lineage: Eukaryota > Metazoa > Arthropoda > Insecta > Hymenoptera > Melittidae > Macropis > Macropis europaea. The sequence continues at coordinate 687,024 of OU744346.1, forward strand.
CTCTCATCCTCGCCCAGTTCCAGCTTGCCGGACTGGAACTTTAGCTCCGAAACGGAATTGGAGACCTGAATCGGCCTGCGCAGACCCTTCAGCAAGCTGATCGAAGTGTGCAACAAGTTGGTTGCGTTCTCCGTCTCCGTTTTTTGTTTCTTCGCTGAGTTCCAGTCGTCCGTATCGTGCTTCCTCTTCTTCTCGGATGGACTGCCGTTGGTGGCTGAAACGGTGTCCGATAAGCCGGTGCTGTAACGCAGAATCTTGAAGTCGGCCGTGTCATCGGGAGGCAACGAGGCACCGGATGTGTTGACGAACATGGAGTTGTTCGGCGAGTATCTCTGCTCGCGCAGAGTCACGTGACGCATCCTGCTGAGCGAACGTCTGCCAGAGATACTCCTCAGGGTCCTGCCAAAGGACGCGTCTTTGGGCGGCTGAGGCGTGTTGCAGCGTTCCGCGTTGCTCGTGTCGAACAACTTTGAGTTTTCCTTTAAACAATCGTTCAGCTTGATCTGAACGTCCTTCAGCATGATGGAAGGGTCGTAAGAGACGAACGACACGTCCTTCGCCGCCTCCACGGGCTCTTCTTTCTCCTTTTGAGCCTCGATTTGCGACGCGACCTCAGACGCTTCGGACAATTCCGATGTGGTCGATTCCAAAACATTTTCGGAATAACTTTCTGTGTCCGTTTGAGATTCGCTCTGCAACTCTTCCTTCTCCTTTTCGCTGCTCCTCGACTCAACCAATACAGAGTGGAACTCCTCTTTGCTCTCATCCTTCGAGTCTTTGTCGTTTTCCTTGTTTTCGCGATTCTTTCCAGGACTGTCTTCCGCTTCGAAACTCAACATTATGTCGTTCTCTTCGCGCTCTTCGACTTCTTTGCTTTCTGCAGATTCGTTGGCCGTTTTCTCTTGCTCCGATGTGCCGGTTTTATCTTGTTCCGCGTCCGCTGCCGATTCTTTGTTCATGGAATCTTCCTTACCCTTGGAGACTGGTGCAGGTTCGGAGGAAACGTGTTCAACATGCTCCCCCGCTGGCTTCTCTTTGTCATCGGAAGACGAGCTTTCCTTGGTACTCTCCTCTTGGATAGGCACGTTTAGCTTCGCTTCTGCTTCTCCCGATTCGGGCTGCATGGCCGCGGGCTTTGTCTCTACGCTCTTAGCAGCTGAAGCTAGCTTTTTCTCTTTGCTGCCGGGTGGCCTTCCTACCTGCTTCGTGGGGCGATTCGATTCAAACTTCGTTGGCACACGAACTTTGCTCTAAAACATAAACATGATATCATAAACTGCTCCTAATTTAACAGGTTCATTGCCATGGGCACCGCCATTAACATTATAATAATAATACAAAAGTGGAAGCACGATCTTCACAGAACTTCGTAATACGTTTGAAAAGAAAGACACGGTTTCCAAGAATTGTTGAACTTACTCTAAAATTCTTCCTCTGATCCGGTATTCTTTTCTGTACTGCGCTCAACACGGGTCTGAAACAATAACACGTACACGATCAGAATACTATCCAAAAGCTGGTTGCTGAGTGAATGGCTAAGTTTCATTAAGTATGAGTTGCCGGAGGTGATGAGAGGTACTAATTGAAAACAAAATGTTGACAAAGCATCTACACCAGAGTTTCTCATCCAAGGGTCGTTCGACAGCACGCGCTAGCCCGTTTATCGTAAACGTTCAGAGTTTCTATCGAATTCCGATCCGTCCCGGCCAGACGATACGAAGCGTTCGTGCGGCGCCGGTATCGGCAGTTATCTATCACTAAAAGCTGACATTTGGCCCTCGAGCGTGAAAGAGAAAAGAAAAAGAAGTCCGGCGCCGGATGCCGTGAACAGATTACAAGCGTCTCGCGTCGGCACGATCGGAACGCGACGATTTAAGAGGGCACGTCGGCGCGGCGCGAAACAAGAGATGAGAAAAACTCGGGAGCGTCGCGGTCGCGAACACGAACAGAGAAACTATGGATTAAAGCTGATCGGTCGAATTCGGCTGATTGGAATTTACAAACCTGTTCGAACTCTCGGATTCGCGTTGTCTCTTGTGCGAGCTAGTCTCAGAAGCTTTCGACGCCGCGGCGGTCGTCGCCTTGAGCCGCCGATTGTACAAATTCCTCTCATCGCCCCCAGGGGCCGCCTTCTTTGGCGTCTTATTCATGGTGTGTGCGCTTAGCGTTCGCTTACGTTTATCTACGCCGCCTATTCGACTCGCTTTCAATCTCTCCTCTATATCTCGAGTATCCTGTTTCTCTCTCTCTCTCTCTCTCTTTCTTTCTTTCTCCCCTTCTCGTGAACACACTCTCCACGCCCTTCTACGATCTAAGCTGCTCCACTCGACCGCGGCAGGACTCTAATTCTATTTTCTACCTCCCCGCTTTTACCTATTTCCCTAGAGCCCCTCTCACCCGCTAGCCGTTCCTAACTCTCTGTCACGTCTGCCTCTTTTCTTTCGTTCCGTTTCCCAGCCACTCGCAGATTCGTCATATGCCAAACGATCACGTTGATGCGAGCACCACAATATACCGGTGAACGACGCTTATGATAGGAATTCGGAATGTTCACGCGTCACACGGGACACCATAGAACACGCGATCCGCTCGACGATGCTTCGTTCCAGCTTAGCGAGTCGCCGACTCCGTTTAATTGGATTTTTACGTAACAGAGACACGGGAAAACGTCAACGGTGGACGAACAACCCAAACGCAAGCGACCCGTACTCAAAGCTCTTTGCTTGTAGCGGCGAATTCCGTTGACAAACAATACGATTCGACGCGATTCCGCGGTGGAGGCGCTGCGGTCGCTGTACACGCACGTTTACGCGGAATCTAGGACTTTTTTTGTGATATATATTCTTTGCTCGTGTTAGGCGCTCATCTCACTGTACTGACGCGTTTCTATGAATTTTTGGCTGAATCGATAATTTCTTATCACTATAATGAGGCTGTCATTGCTTGCCATGCCACCGATCTCAAGACCATGTCGTCGGACAATACAGTCTACTCAACCAAGAGAATGTTACGTTTACACACTTTATGTTATGTTACAATCTTCTGTAATATAGAATAGCATTGACCACATAGTACGATTCAAGAGCACCGCCAAACACAATGCTTGTCAACCCCACTCCTACCTCTCGAGAGCCGCCACGAAAAGCGGCATTCCTATCTATGATGCGAGATTCTGTGACGCTGACCACCGCGCCATCTTCTGTCAACATCTGGATCTAAACAACGACGTGGCGCTCAGGACGCCCCTGGCGGACTTTTCTGTAAATAATCGGGTCCCTTTCGTTAGGTGGCGCCACAGGGAATTTCGCTATCTAGTTCCTGGCGTCTGTCAGAGATGGCGCCACTAGGAAACGTTGGTAGTGAATTCCGGGGTTATGTCAGAGATGGCGACACTTGCGCCCCGTCACGCTGTGGTTCGCGTCACAGAACCTCGCATTATAGATGGGGATGCCGTTTTTCGTAGCGGCTCTCGGGAGACTGGAGTGGGGTTGACATCAACTCTGATCGCCGGTATAAATAATTTTGAATCACGCATATTTCGTTCGCTGGTGACATTGGACAATTTTTCGATAGTCTGATAGGCTCGTTTGTGTGAAGCGCTAACAAGATGGTTGCCGACGAAATCCCCTAGTCGCAAAGTTCAAAGGGATATTTCGTTGCAGGTATTGGCTAGATCGTTTGCTTGGTAAATATTCAATTTCAGTTTCGAGGCTGACACAATGATGATTCCGGCAGTAGCTTCAGCGGATTACGCGTCGTAATCATTCGACGGTCTGACTCGAAATTTCATTATTTCGAATTTTTGATTTGGTGGTCGGCGGAGAGACTCAGAAAATGAACGTGATATCGTGGTTCGTGTTGATTGTCGGTGTTCTAGAATTCGCAACGGCAGAATGGAACACGAAAGACTACATGAAACGGGAACATTCTTTGATCAGGCCGTATCAAGGTTTGTGAATTTCGGATCGTTTTGCGGATATTGCGTTCGCTTACGTGTAATCCCGTGACGTGTGACCCGTCTCGATTCAAATTGGATCAGCACGCGTCGCATTATGCGGTTAAAATGCACCGTGTACATGAACAGTGACACTGATTTAAGGTTACATGTGTAACAAATAGGAATCTCTTATTTTTTAAGAATCGTACAATAAATATAATTGCGGCAAAATTTAAACTAATCTTAACATACCGATGAATCTCCTGATTTAAACCTGTTGCACGAATGCTATTGAAAAATTTGTTTTTCTCTAGGATCTGGAATGACCATACCTTATTGGGATTTTATGGGAAGCACTATGGTAACGAACAGCTATATAAGGTTAACACCGGATCTGCAAAGTAAACAAGGTGCCATATGGAATTCTGCTGTAAGTTCTAAGTTCTTTTGGAACTATCCTTTGTTTTCTATTAGTCATCCATTTATCATTCCTTTGTTTTCTTCAATGTGTATTGCATTATTATTTGCTGAAACTCAAAGGTCAGCTTTCACGTACATACAGATACCTCTTTATTTGCACAGCCTTGCCATGTAAGGAACTGGGAACTCCAAGTCCATTTCAAAGTTCATGGGAAGGGAAGAGATTTGTACGGAGATGGCTTTTCCATCTGGTACGCGAAAGAAAGGATGAGGACAGGAGCTGTGTTCGGAAATGAAGATTATTTCCAGGGTTTGGCTGTGATTTTAGACACTTACAGCAACCATAATGGACCACACAATGTACGTATGATATTAAAAAATATTCCATTTCGATATCAGATGCAAATAACAAGGTTGTAATAAATTTTTTGGGTTTCATAGCATCAGCATCCGTATATTTCTGCCATGGTCAATAACGGTTCTTTGCATTACGACCACGATCGTGATGGAACTCATACGCAACTTGCAGGCTGTGAAGCAAAATTTAGAAATTTAGAGCACGATACACACATCGCTATAAGATATGAAAGAGATACTTTAACTGGTAAGCGAATAAAATGGAAGAGAGTAACAAGTTTTCTAAGCATGAGAAGAAATGTTCGATCATTGTGTGTATACGAAATTAACAGTATTATCACTCACAATCATAACATGACTTTAACATCGCAGTATCTCTATGTTGGCTTAATGTTCGGTGTTTCAAGATAACCGTAATGGTGTTCAAACTCTTGAGTAGATAAAGGATGTTCGTATCTATGCTTTCTATGTACTATATCATTTTATGTGGTGTTGTACTAATTAACATTACAGTAAGGTGTTATCCAGAGGCCTCCTGGCTTACATCGTGGAGTGCCTCCACTTCAGCCAGTGGTATTTTTTCTGTATATTCATGCATTAACTATCATTCCATCATTCTGCTTCTCTTCATATATCATTTTAGCGTTTACTCTATATTAAAAAGATATCTAACATCTGCATGAGTTATATAGCATTCATAATTGGTATGCAGTTTCTCTTTCTCTTTACTACTTGCCGAAGATAGCATGGCCGGTACAAGATAGAGGAGAAATTTAAAAAATGATAAAACTCTTTACACAAGAGATTCTAAAGGATTTCGTTTGATATAGTTTCCACGGACTTTGCAAACAAAGCGGCATGGAAAGAGTGTTTCTCTGTGAAAGACATAAAACTTCCCACAGGCTATTTCTTCGGAATTTCTGCAACAACGGGAGACTTATCCGACAGTCATGATATATTGTCTATTCGTTTGTTCGAATTAGATTTACCAGACGACGTAAGTATTTCTCGATCGTCCAGACTTGTTTAATAATAGAAGAACGTTGTCGATAATGCGCCATACAAAATTTCAGCCTAAAGATCACGAGGACAGGTCTAACATTTTACCGTCAGCCACGTATTTCGAAGCTCCGCGAGGTAAAGTAATGAATTACACACAAAACTAGTCTTGGAAAACGTTTTTGACTTAACAAGAAATCGTATTATTGTTTTTACAGAACACATAGACGATCCAAAGCAATCTGCGTTTAGCAAAGTAGTGTTTTTCCTTCTGATGCTCGTGGGAGCGCTCGCATTAATCGCCTGCGTGGTAATTGGTATTATGTGGTATCAGAAACATCAGGAGAACAGTAGGAAACGTCTATATTAAGTGATCACACGTTCGAATTATTCCGCTTTGAAATTTCCTCAGTTGTATCGGATGTTCTTTCTATAAAGTATAAGGTGTAGTCGTAAAGTGTTCACAAGACTGTTTCTTTGAATGTTCGTATGAAAAGTAATGATGTTAGCGCATCTACCGCCATTTCCATTTCTGGAAGATCACTTTGGAAGAATGTTTTAACAGGCGTATCAGCGAACGACTATACGATTATTATGATATGCATAGATCGTTGCAGCAGTTATAAGGCATGCCATGTCGAATTACGCTACTACTCTGGTCCTAAATAATGTTTATCGCATCTAGTTACAGAGAGTTCCTTTACCAAAGGTTTCATGCTCTTAAGTTGCTGCAACGAATCATCTAGACGTAAGTTCAGTAAATGTATATTGTTGAATTATGCATCGAATGTCTATATTTTTGTGATAGACGCATTGCGTAATCGGGAACTGATTTACTTACGCATTCAGCTTAACTTTCAACGTTTTTTGTCCGTGAGTCAGTTTTAGTCGAACGATACGGTAGCGAATTGCGACGAATATATTTTAAGTGCAGCAGCTAGTTAAATAATAAGTTATTCATAGCAAGTCTGGAATTTGCAGTACCTTCAATGATGCATCACGAGCGGATAGAATGCCTGATTAGGAAAAAAGAACAGAGAGTAGCAATAATGGTGGTGATAATCGATTTCTATCCTTTTTCCACTTTGACTTAACTTTAACATACTACACGGATTCGATATGATTGAAAGGACTTTATTGATGTAGATTTTATATTTGTACATAAACGAACTGAACCTTATCGATATCGAAGTAGTTGTAGAGTGATTTCTTACTGTACAACTCTTTTTTTTACACAGAAAAAGAACTATTGATAAAGGGAACCAAAATCTCTAAATAAAAGACTTGTCTTGTTACGAAACCGAATGTTGTCGTCTGTGGAAATAATGTAACGTCATTTGTTGCCAAATACAAAATAAATACGTATTAAATTGTGTAAAAAAAACAATGGATTTTCTCTTAGAAAAACATAAACAATTTTAAAGTAAAGAAATATTTGTACGTCTTCTCTGCAGAATTGAGAGATGTGTTAACGAAACAATTTATCGTAACAGTAGTTTTGCTTTTCAAAATATATTTTTATTGTAAATAACAAAATCGTTTACTCGAACAAAAAACATCAAGGCACATCTATGTTTGTCTCTTGTCACTGCTATGATTTCTCATCGCTATTATCCTGATATGGCGCGTGAAATGACTGTTGTCATTTATTTTTCTAGACAGTTACAACAGACAATTTTTGTAATTGTTTATGTTTTCAACGTCTAAACATCGATTTAACGGTGACTTTGAACTCCTACACATCATGTACATATACATATACATATACATATACATATACATCTTTACTATTTCTTCGAATACATGTAATATTTATATTTAACATTTATACGAGTCAAGATTCTTTTAACAACTAAATCATAGTTTCGAGATTTCATTGAGTTCCGAAGATTCTATGTGAACGGTTTGAAGATACAACGTCAAATCGATCTAAGAAACTGAACGATTAACAATGTAGGTACACGTATCAGGTTCGTTGTACGCGCACGGTTCCGAAATTGTTGATCGTTTCCACGCGAATGGTGTGTCTCGTTAAAGTTTAACGATGCAAAAGATCGTTTACAGTTGTGTTAAAATGAAATTCAGAGGGTCCACCCACCTCTTTCGATTTTCCGAAAACGGAATAGAAAAATATCAAGCACATTTTTCTCTATGACTGGCAGTAATACTTATGAAAATATGTCGATCTTAAAATATACATCTCGACTTAGACACTCTTAGGAGTTTTCAGTGAAATTCTCTAATGCCTGAGGCGCCGGTAACATGAAAATATGCTCGTTTCCTTTTATAGACTCACGTACACGTGTACATCCGATTAAAAAACCTACTTTTCAATTTCTACATAGTAATCTCAAATTCAATAATTATAAGTCGATCGGTAAGACCCGCTATAAAAGATGACAGTATCACATACAAATTAACGAGGAGTTGTTTTGACACGTTCAACTTAATACTTATTCCCTGCGAAATATATCGAGACCTAGAATCTACCGAACTATACGTACTAATATTCCGTTTTTTTCTTGACAAGTCTGTTTTTCTGAAGAATCGTTACCTTAATGTTCCAAAGAAAGTTACCTCGTCACTGAAGACGTGATCACTTGAACATTACGATAGGGTTGAACAAAAAGTTCAGAACAGTCTTCACGCCTAGATAAAGGTCACTTAAAATCGAACTGAACGATACGTGATATCTGTAGCGCTTCAAAGGCTTCAAGTTGATGGAGTGACAAGCCAGACAACCGATCTCTTCGAGTTCTATATGAGGTTTGTCTCCGCCGAGCATAGACTCTCCCTCTAAATCATGATTCAGAAGTGTACCAGAAAACCAAATTTTGTCTCCAGGGTACACATTCAAACTAAAATTACTGAATGAATGGTCTGCTATTAATAGGATCTCCGCATTGTTTCCCCACATGCCGCTTTTCATCTTCACCGAAATTCCAAACTCGTGCTGATTCCAAGCTGGAAAGTGGCACTTACTCCTCCGGTGTGGAATACTAGCAAAGTATTTGCAATTCTTCTGCCGCATTTTATCGGCCGAATTGCAGTTGTCCGAGTACGGTTCGCCGTACATGCAACTAACCACGTTCCTAATACTGTCAGGTAGCTTGCTGAATATCGCAGCAACGTTGTTTCTTATCGAATGAAGTTCGACGTTCGTAACGTATCCTTCCCATGAAACTAATATTCCTTCCAAGTCCGCGCATTGGATTTGAACTTGAGCCTTGGATGACAGTTCTTCCCACGCTGGTTGATGACAATAATTTTGGTACTGCTCCCACGAGAGCCTAGAAGCAACCTTGTACTCGTCAGGCTCCCTTTTATGCTCCATTATCATTGGCCAGGATAAGAAAATGCCGGCGCTGATACCCATAACCAGCTACAATGTTTATGCAACAGTTAGATTTTCGATTATGCAAGTAAGTTGGACGCATTTTCGTCAGCATTTTTACACGTTCGCTTACCTGAACGACTGTAATGATCCAGTTGAACCTGGGGGTTCTATTCTTTCTTAAATACCACGAGGCCAGAAATGGCATTCCTCCTAGAAGCGCTGTTACGGCTATCCTCATCGCTAGATCGCTCTCTGACAAGTACTTAGCGGCTGCTACTATCGGTAAAACGATAGACGCCAATCCCGCGATGGGCAAAAAGAGAACCATACCGACTAACGCTAGAGCACCACGGATCAAACCGTACCAAGTTGCACCTTGAGAGCTGAAAATTGCAATTTGCCACCAGCTCAAGGTGACGCAGTGTGGTATCAGAGTCTGATAAGTGCCCCTCCAATTGTCCCTCGCAGCCATTTTCGCGAAAACAGCTGGAATTAGAAGGTAGAACACCGCGCGGAAGTTTAGGCAAAACTCGATACCGTTGCCAACGACGTATGAAGCGAACGTTGGTACCCTAATGTCTAGAAACCTCCACCCCTGTGCAACAACTATGTCAGTTTCATAAGGATACTTGGCGAGGACGTGAACGCCAAAGCTGAAGAGTGCCAAGAAGTCCGGAAGCCTCGAAGAGTCCTTCCACATAAAGTTTAGGAGCGTCACCAAAGTTAACGTGACCGCTATGATGGTGAATTCTGACTGAGGCGTCCATTGATGAGCTATTATAGGATAGATCATCAAGTTTAAAAGCAGGGCAAGGAAAAAATGACCGTAGGGCTTCAGATTGTTACGGCAGTATTGATACTCTGCTTCTTCAGGGTTCAAATTACCGCCCGAGTAACTGAGGAACAAACCCGACCACACGCGAAAGTTATTGAACTCCCGTTTTCGTTGTAGCATCTGAAACGTGGCGACTACCATCACGACGAAAGACAAATAGTATAGAGCCATAGGTATGAAGAGTATGAGGCTTTCGGTACCAAATAACGAATATAGTAACAGCAATAATAATATGTGTATGTTCGATGTGAAGAGAACTTTCTTAATTGACATTCCCCGTTGCCCTAACGTCTCCACCAACCAAATGTAGAGGCGTTTTAGCGATGCTAGGGGATGAACAAAAGGCCGTTGCAATAGCGGAATAGTGTCCAATGTCATTTGAGTCGAATCTACCATGCACAGAGCGTGCGAAACTATTGGAAGCATCCCGCGAGCATAACTCGCGGCGGCAGAAACTAAACCTGCCTCTGTGATTTTCTCACCCTGACGATCCATCCAATCTGTAATCAGAAAACATATATTAATGAGTAATCGGAGAAGAGTAGTAAAATCGTAGATTGTGTTTGGCAAATGATTCCCTTTACCAGGGACATCGTGGTCTTTTTCTTCATCCCTCTTGGGTACAGAGTCTTCAGGAAGCCCATTTTTTGGGAAGCTATCGTTCGAACAATCATTTTCATCCTTCTGTGTACTGTTACGTAAGACGTTGTTAGAGTGAGAACAACTTGCTCTGTTAGCTGAACTTGATGCCAAATCTCTTATACGTCTTTGCAGCTGCTCTGTTGTAATGAAGTCCTCACCATTCGACAGACTATAGCAAACCAAAGAATTACGGATGTACCTCTACAAATTAGCATCTTATTATTGTTAATATATTTCAAATTCTTTTACCTTGTAAACATTTCCCTGGCTGCCTTTCTAGCCAGCTTTTCATCTTGAGTCATGTCGAGACAACTTTTCACATCATAGTAGTTATGTTCAGTGATACCACGGCCGGTAGCTAAGCATTTTCTAAGAATATCTGTTGCTTCCAAGTTCCCTTGCTCCGAAGCTTTTGTCAGCCAATATACTCCCAACTTTGCATTCTCCTCTTTATCAACATCCAGATCTAAATGCATTCATGCATAATAATCTCAAGATGATAAGATCAATTAAATACAAATAAAAATGTCTGTTGTACCACATCTTTCTTCCAACAGTTGCTTGGCTAGAACTACTTGAGACTCTGGACAGCCATCTTCTGCCAGCTGAGATCTTAATCTTCTAAGCGATCCTCTTGGTCCATCTAGAATCGTGTAATTGCTAAATTACTAAATCCTTTCAACATGTCAATTAAATATCAGACATATAATAAGATGACGCTATAGGCTAAGCTTAATTCGTGAGCCCAGAGATTTAGGTAAAAATAGGTCTAATGTATATCTTTTGCTTCGGATGCAATTTTTGGAAAGATAACTAGGACATTGCGCATTCAAAACTTAATTAACCTTGTCTATCGAAAGACGAGATTTAGAAAGAAACCAATTACTTTAGAAGAGCTCCTGACTGGTAAGGTGCATAATTTGTTTGCTCGGTTGTCAACTGTCACGTACCTGTTCCTGTGAACCATTAAAACAGTTGACTGTCATTTTCAATGCTCTATAGTGATTTTTAAAAGGCTGTACGACTTCTGTGTCGCGGAGGCTCTCATCGCGTACTCATATTTGACGTTTGTCAGGTTTTCATCGGCGAAAGAAATGGAAAGTGGGAATGTTTTAAAGGAGGTTGAAAGTGAAATCGCTGTTACCATGAAGGGTCCATTGTTTTCGTCCCGATCTTCCAGATAGTGGTACGATACCAGCCATAGCTCCGAAAATTTCGTCGACAAGTGTGTGGATGATTCAAATGATCAATTTCCTCGAATAAACGAATCGTGTGCTGTCGAGAAATTCCACTTTAACGCATGTTTCGAACCGCTCGACGGAGCTACTATTAAAAAATTACTGTGCCGAAGCATGGTTCGTCAACGCGCACGCGTGACTGTTCTACAGGTTAGACTAGGTTGGCGAACAAACGTCAAGGTGCATCGACAGTAAACGCATTATCCATTTATTATGTTGACCCTTTATTTTAAGAGCGGCAGAAGTCACCTTTTTACTATCTCAAAATACTTATGGTTTTGCCTTCTAATTTTTCGAAATACATAATTGCTTACTTTAATCATCAAACCTTTTTCATACTATATTTACTGTATACTATAGTAAAGTGACTTACGCCACTTTCAAAATACGGGTCCCGTGTACAGGAGTGTACATACTGTTTGGAACAGTTAAAAACATGTATCATTCCGTAGCTGTTCATTCTTTGCTCCTTCATAAGAGAATTCCCAACAAATATCGCTTCAACAGAATGTTATAAACAATTATACACTTCACTCCTTTTGAAGGTGTTATTCAGGATTTTCTTATGAAATATGAACGAGTACACATGTTGTTTGTACTAACACTTGTTCACGCTTATTAATACATGTTAACACTTGTTAACACTTATCTTTCTCTTTCGCATCTACCTTCAGATTTATAGAATAAACCTTTACACTTTACATACTTGCAGCATTGTGTATGTATACATGTTAGGTATATAATTGAAGTGTACAAGTACATCAAGTAAATCTGTAAATCTCGCCATTTTTCCCCCGCTACGTGTCGTTAAGAAGCGGAGGATTCGACAGATTCTGGCGGCAAGCATTCGAGTTAGAAATCTGTGCATCGCTCACATGATGTCAGCTTTGTCCAGATAATATTTCGAATATAAAAGACATCATTTGATATGTTCGAAGTTTGTAGGCATTTTCATCGTCACTACTTATTCGGATTAGACAAACAAAACCTAATCGGGTCAACAAACAAAATTAATACAGTCAGTTTAAATTCACGGTTCACTCGACTAATCTTTAAATTTAATTCTCTCTCTCTCTCTCTCTCTCTCTCTCTCTCTCTCTCGAAGCATCAAACAAAAAAAATTGTATTCCGTGTTTTCAGTTTCTTTACATTATTATCCTGTACATTATTCTCGATGAGTCCTAAAGTATGAATATGTATTCAATTCACTGGTAGAAACTCGCTTATTTGTATGTATATATAAATATTTATTAATACTTACAAAAACTGCTAAATAACACGTACATATTATTCTACAATAAATAAACAAGAAATACTTATATGCTGCTGACTAGGCGATCGTTTTAATCGTTGAACAATATATTACAAAGTACGAAGGGGAACGCTTTTATACAGTCTACGCAACGCGATATGTTGTTATAATCGTTAAAAAGATGTACTATCGACGTATATACGCTGAAGTAATAAACATATGGAGCCAGTTTCGATGATTTTGCGATGTCCTTCCGATTGCTCTGACGAAGCTTAGTCGTTCAGCAAAACCACGTTTTTGCTGGCTCCTCGTGTAGTCAGAAATCGGCTCTGATACTGCCTCTGGATGATCGGTAATGAGTAGATAATTTACACAAACGGTGGACATTGACTGTTATTTTAGAGAAGTAAAAAATCGTGTAAAACTTACAGGTTACTTGGTCCTGTGTACGGCGGTGGATTCGGTCGAATGTACGGATTGCCGCGTTCATTAGAAATTCTACAGAAAAGTATTTTAGTGCAACCGAGGCTAACGTGATCTACCGCAAAACGGTGATACGATGAAAAAGTACCTTGGACTTCGAAGCAGGGAATCGTTGGGACTGGAAGCCTGGACCGACAATGATTTCAAAATGCCTCGGTCGTTGGCTGCATAGTGCACCATTTGTATATTATTATTACTGACTCCTTCCCCTGTGGCAGCCTCCCTCTTTTCACTGCGAAAATCAAGAATAATTAATGCCTGGAACGCTGTACAGTTCGATCGTCAATTCACGCAGCAAGCAAGCGTTCGGTAGCACAGAAACGGTTACGAATCACCGTCAAACTATATAACATTGTCATCAGGCAACGGTTTAAGCGAATTAGTAGTAAATCATCAGACTTTAGATCAGTACGATAGAATGATTCTGTGTCGCGTGTACCTGGCTGCTCGCCTTTCAGGGTTTTCAACAAATATGTTAAACAACTCGTCGAAATACTCTTCGGACTCGAGATCATCCCTAGGAGAACAATAGAAAAATGAAAAGAAGGGCGGAGGAGTAATATTCGACGTTTTCTACGGATTACGTTCGTTCGAGCGGAATCTACTTATTATCATTACATTTTTTTCGTGACTCGCGTCACCGATGACGCGGATTATTCCTGTTTTTCGCGTTTACCCGCATTATCCGCAGCACGATGGCGATTTACCTTGATCGTGTGCGCGGATCACCGACACCCTTGACAAACAAGGTGACTCGGAACATTTCATAGTCGATCGATTTTCGCGATTACGCGCGATTAGCGTGCCGTCGCGAAAAAATAACTACGCTGATACGCTGTGCCTGGGTTGTTTGACATCCCACTTGCTAGCGTAAACGTAAAATGGTTGAAGAAGAACAACGGGAGGGCAGGTACCGAACGTTTCACGTACGATGGCGTGCAAAAGTTTCCGAACACGTCGCATTTGCAATTGTTTTTTAAAGAATTTATTATAACGTCTGATTTATGGATATTCTCGAAAAGAAGAGGAATCCCATCATCTTCTTTCCGATTTATTTTCCAATCTATCGTCGCGTGAAATTCATACTGTCTTTTCCAACTCTATGAACTCGTACATGGGTTCTGAAAAATAATGTACCGTGTGATACGGGCCACCATTGCGTCAGGGTATCTTTCATTTAACCAATTCAGTCTAACGCGTGTTCTGCCGTGGAACATTTCAGCACAAGACGAAAAGGTTAATTACATCTTTCTCTGAAGCAGGACCACAAAATTGACTGGCCGGAAACTTTTGTGGGCCACCGTCATTTGTTCGCAGAAATCGATCGAATCGCGCGATACCGAGCCGTTAGATCAGATACAGATTTCCAAGGAAACTGACGATGCTCGCGAAATATGTTTTGAAACGAAGCTCGAGATGTTTCGAACAAGCAATTGACAAAGGATCATCCCGTGCCAGGCACGTCGCAGAGAATCCTGCCGATCACACCGAACCAATGACTCACAATCAGTGATAATGACAGTAACGAACGCAAAGCATTCTTTTACGATCGCGGGCGCGGAACGAGAGAAGTACACCCGAAGTGTAGTTTAGAAAAGGTGATAGGTGAACATGAATCGCGGCGAGAAGCGGGAAGAATCGGTGACACGTAACTCAGGGTCGATCGATTATAAATAGGCGCGATCAAGCTCTTTGAGGCGTCGGATTCGGTCGGTTAGCATGTTCGATTCCGAATGGAAGCTTTATCGATCATTAGCGCGGCCATGGAAGTGGCGATAATTAGCGAGAATCGAAGGTGGTCTAATTTCCTTATCGACCTGACGCGATCCAATCACCCAGTCTCCGTTGCATCGGCTGCGTAAACCGGAGTGCATGCGATCGCATCGAATGATACGTCGGCCGGTCGCTTGCGTTTTTATGCTATTACAGTAGGGGAAATTTAGATTAATCTCTCAAGGTCTGCATCGCTCCGCCCGCACGCCCTGGAGCGTGCCACGCTGCGGCGTCGCTACAGTTATTTATTTTTCTATTATTTAGTATTACTGATATTACCCGTACACGCCAACGGCTGGCCCGTACAGTGGCCCAGAAAACCGTTCATTGGAAATTGTAGACGAAAGTTTAGAGTCGTATCGGTATCGACCGACGGTACGGAGGAAACATCGTTTATCATTAATTCTTATATTCTTCAAAGAGCGTTTGTTCGGGCAAAAAAGGAAAGTATAACGATATGATTGAATGAAGAAAATCGGCTGTGATCATCTCAGCGATTATCGTCCGAGAAAGTAACTCGCAGTGCATCAATCTTCGACAGAATATTGATGCGCGTGTCGAAAAAACCGCGTCGCTTATGAAATGACACGATCGACGCTAGAGTACACGGGTCACGGAACCTTCTATTTATAATCGCGACTATCAGCGCCCGCGCGCACGGGAAAATCGTTTATTTGTTTCTGTTTATAAACATCGTTACACTCGCTTACGTAGATCGTACTTATCATACCGGTTGTACAAACATCCGCGTGCTACGCCATTAAAAAGAAAGACTCCGCTCTATCTGGCTATTTTTAGTCCTTTTTAAAGATAAATTCACCTCGGGAATTCTTTCATCGTGATCGCGGTCCGTGCTTTTAGAGAGAAGCACGCAACTCGTTCGGCCGTGTCGCGAATCACAAAGAAAACACACGGAGCATGCAACCGAAAGCAGAGAGGCGTCGTTCCTCGTCGAAAAATGAATCGAAAGGGAATTACAATTATATCTGATCTATGATTCAAAGTAACGGAACAAGTTTCGGTAATGAAAATGGGTGATTGGTAAATTTATAAGCTGTCGGAAATCTGTGCGTGTCGAATTGAAAATCGACATACCAACGATAACGCGTTTCGAATGCCTATGCGACATCGTCCCTTGCGGTAATCGACGGATTCAACTTATCATCAGCCCGTCGCTTTTCGCTGCATCGCGATTTCGACCGCACACCCCGTAGAACCGCGACGATTACGGGCGGCGGGCGGCGGGCGGCGGGCGGCGCGAGTCGCGACGGATTTGCTCGTCATTGTTACCTGGCGCCCACGCAAGCATCGATCACGGTCGAGGCCTCGATTCGTCGCGATCGTATTTTCGATCGTACCGTCCGGCACGTAGCCGCTTGACCAGATATCGCGACTGTTTATGAATGAAAGCCAGTCGTAGCAGTGACCCCCTCTATCTCTGCTCTTCGCGCCCCTACCACGGCTGCTCCGTTCCTCGCACACAGCGATACGCTGGAATTCATTCGTCGAGCACGTGGTTGCCCGTGTAGAATGACAAATATTTCGGTCGACGTTCGCCTAATGCACGCTCTACGCCCGATTCCGCGTACGTACGGACGAGAGACAGAGAGAGGGAGAGGGAGAGGGAGAGGGAGAGAGAGAGAGAGAGAGACCGTGTTTCGAACGAGTTCACCGCGAGGAAACACGGGAGAAAAATGCCGAGAGACGACCGCAGCGGCCCAGGACCGTGTCGAGACGAACGACGGCCCTTCCGCGAACGATCACCGATAGGGCCGAACGTGTATACCTGCGATCCAGATGCTCGTATCGGAGAAAACATCTGTCGAGCACGCGGTGTGCCGTGGCGAAAATCTTGGTCGACGTTCGAACGAGTTCCGGCGGCTATATTCCTACGAACTCGATCGGCCGACTTGAAATTTTTAGACACCCGCGCGGGCCCGGTGAATCCCTCGGCAATGGCTGGAATCGAAAAGATACGGGTATGTACTTACACTTTTTCGTGATTCAGACAGAGCACCGTGCTCAACAGAGCAGCCAGTATCAGGAGCAATATGGTAGGAACGAAGATCGTGGTGATGATCTCCTTGAAGTAGCTTCTCGTGGGAACGCTGGCCTTCGTCGACCTGGCCCACCTCCACTCCGAGTACTCGGAAATGCCTGAACCAGGTAAACCGATCACGTTCATGCTAGGACCTCGCCTGGCGCTTTCGTGCTGCAGGCTCTGTTGCTCCTGTTCCACCTGGAACGATCGATCGTACCCTTAGAAAACTGCCCGACGATTCGGCTTCGGCGAAGACGCGGTGTAAACGAAAGTGCGCTCGGTGTCCTTCTATACGAAGTCCCGTCTTCAGGATCCGAAATGCAATCGGTCAACGGTGGATAACGTTTGAGATATAGTGTTCAGCGGTGAAACATACTAATCTGAAGGAGCACCAGTCCAGGGCGAAGTCAGCCTCCCTGAAGAGCCTCTCCACGCTGGTCCTCTTGAAATCTCGGGGACAGGAGGGCAATTTCCACAAAGGTTTCACCTCCTCTTGCAGTTCGTTCAGCTCTTGCGAGAATGGAATCGAACTGCCCAGCCTTGCAACCACTCTATCGCAGAAAAAGATGCATGCAGCGTGTTGTACAAGTTTCCCACGTTCTTGTTGGAACGCGTACATACACCATGGTGAACGAATACGCGAGCCGCGAGATCGATTTGCTGCGGACGATAATGAGAACAGCGTCCGGATACGGTTTCCTTTCTAGCGTAACCCGGCCATTTCTTTCGCGAGCCTGATCGCGTCATCGCTTCTGCATGGATTACCGTTATCTCTGAACAATCCCCGACACGCCGCACGGGCTTTCCATTCTTTTGCGACGAGATCCACATACCATAAACCCCATGATACATTTTTCCCGACTGCTCTGCCGCTTATCGCGCCCAGAGTTATCGTATCGCATTCATTGGGAGCTCGAAAATCGGATGTCGCGGTAGAAAGTAGCTTCTTCGCATTGTCATCGATTCATTTCGCGATTACGAAGAATCATTGGTGCGTCAAGGAAACGGATGAATCGGACTTCGGAAGTTCTCTGACTACTAGGATGAGTATACCGGCGAGTCATCTTGATCGGTCCGGTTTTGCGTCATTTATGGCGAAGATTCGCTCGAAGAAATTCTACGTGGACTTTGATGCGCGTTCGCCGTAACGCGAGACCGATGCGAAGAATATTGGCGTCGGAACGATGGAATTTCTAATACAAAATCTGCGAGTTAACATTTCAAAAAGCTGTTCATCCTTAATAGCAAGTGTGCCTGTAATTCCACGAACACGGTTAGATCGAGAAGGGAACGGTAACAAAGTAACGTTCGCGATTGCATACGCAACGATGCGCTCGCATTGTGCTCCTGCATTTTTAGAATCGCACCGTTATGTTATGTGCTCAGCCAACCCGCACGTGCGGTCCCTCTCTCTCTCTCTCTCTCTCTCTCTCTCTCTCTCTCTCTCTCAGCTCCGATCTCTCGAAAATACAGCCTGTTTACTCGCAATTTCGACAAAGATCAAATGTCAGGCTATCGATAGCTCACACCGTGCAATATCTATCACGATGCAGCACGATCTACCATCATATCAGCCGTTTATTCTGAAAGTGGCACGAGTCGCGCTTTCGAAAAAAAAATGTGTTGAAGCTGTTTCGGGGACAAATAGATATGACCTTTTTATCTGGAAACGATTTATTGTCAATGCCTCTGAAAATGCTTGCCACAGGGTCAATAGAAATGAAGATATTCATCGAAAATGAGGGACTCGTATATCGAATGCGACCGCGTTACTCTATACCGGATTTCTAGCCGCCTGCGCGATAACGAAGATAGATAAGCCTGATAATCGCGATATCTGTACGAAGAGACGCCAACTGAAAGTCCATGGAACAGTTGTCCCCGATGCATTCGTTCGAAACATCTCGATGCACTCGTTCAGAGTATCCTTGGTGCAACATGCGAATGACAACTTTCACCGTGGTGCATCACAGATTGAACCGGACGAACGCGAAACCAGTCGGAAGCGATTCGAACGGACTGATAACGTCGCGCACTTACGAGTCTAACTTGTACAGGTCGATTCACCTAACGCGTTCACCTCGAACGACTCGTCTTGTCAAGAAAAAGGCTGCAAGGAAGTTCGAACAGTTTAGGGGCATGTACGGGTGAAGAGGACCAGCAAACGTTCGCTCTATATGGGTTCGTAAATTGATTTGAAGAGAACTTTTTTAATGCAGAGATTCATATGACGATGATGTATAAACTCCGACGGTACAATGGCGTAACATAAAAAAAGAAGTGACGTACGTATACGAATGCCTTGGAAGGAACAGCTAATGAGTTTCACGAGGGGTGCAGGTTATCCGAATCGACCTGCAGGTCGCGGCAGATCTGCCTAAGTATTTCTGTAGATCGTCCGATGGTTCGTACGGTAAACCAGAGAGCAGCGTTCCTAGGCTCGCGTGATCAGCGAGATCAGTCTGTCGGTGTGCGGCTAACGGTTCAGATGTATCGAGAAATCGGTGCAACGGATTCCTCGACCGCGTCGGAACGATGGAACTCGGTTTCGAGCGATCGTCCGATGCAACGAGCCACGAGGAACGTCTCTGTTTCTGCCGGAACGATCTGCATCCGCGGCGAAGGAAGCGATCGTGCGCGTTCCAGTCGCCAGAAGAGATACCATCGGTCGAGACGAGCGACACGGCTCGATTTATCGCCGCAAATATGCACTTCCGTTTTGTCGTTACTTATCCGTGAATCGCACACGATCATTCCGATTTAGCGCGAAACTGATGCGCTCGGCGGTGGAATCGTGTGACGCATCGAATTCACAGAAATCGGAGGTGTTGATGCATGCGCGAATCCGTGCGCCATTGGGTCGGTGAGTTTCATCGATACGGATCGGAAACGCCGGCAAACGGGAACGCCTTACATAATAAAGCGTCGAGAAGGCGAATAATCGATAACACGGTCTTTCAAGCGTCCCCGCAGATGGCTATCGCTAACGACGCACATTTTCAATGTGCCTGACGGGCTGAAAGAGCAGCCACAATAGCCAACAGCTAGCATTTGGCAGAACGCGAAAGGAAAACAGGGATTTGAGAGAAGACGCATGGGACTCGCGCGTCACCGCGTTGTTTTCCGCCGGCGCGGTCGGGCGATATCAACGCGTCACCGATATCGATGAAAACCGACCGATCTTGAAACCGGTGGATGATCGTTGCCGGTGACGAGCCAAGGGAATCTGCTCGCGGTCGTTCGATGCGCTCGGAGGCGGAATAAAAGTCAGGACACTCACCCTTCGCCCTCGCTGGGTTTCAGGGGCAGACGAGCGCCCAATTCGATGGCGGAAGCGAGAAAAGTCACGTAAAGGTCCGTCGCGTCTTTCCACAGCCTCTTCCTGCAAACGAGAAACTTTCATCGATTCTATCGCGAGGCTCGTATCGTTCGAGGCCGATCCGTTTCCTTGGATTTTATCGACGGACCTAAATATATCGAGGAGCTCCTCGGTTCTGTTGCGGTCGAACATGTCCTCCACGTTGAGATTATCGATTTTCAGATGGACCTCGTACTTGGTCAGATTCTCCTTCTCGAGGACATTCATATCGAGGACCTTGTACCTGGTCTCGTAAGTGTGCTTGTTCAGGCCCACGATCTCCAGCTGAAACGATCGTCGAGGTCTCGTCAGCGTTGCACGCGATGGAGCGAATCATGCGAATATAAATCACCTGAAAGTACTTCTGCTCCTTCGGAGCGACTCCGTAAAGGAATCCATGATGATCCCTCTTACTGTACGCGTAGTGGATCCACGAGGGTAGATCGGGCGCGTTCAGCAACGAGGGTTGATAAGAGAACTGGTCCGAGCGGCCTGAAACAAACGATTCGGATATCTCTTCGGGTCTGAAGCTTCGTTACACGGGTCACGCGTTACCGGTCGCATCGAGATACTTGCTCGAGATAGATCGCGATTCAAAGGGGCTTCTCAGGAGGCGAATGAAGGGAAGCGGTAAGTTTCTAAGGAGGAGAGCTTTCTAAAGAGGCGTGCGCGTGTCTTTTCTCTGATCAGATCTTGTTGAGCCTCCTTAAACTACGTTCGCCTTATTTGCAACTCGCGGCCATCTTACCGCGTACGTTTTTAAGTACGCGAACGGTTCCAACTTCTGAATATATATGCGTGCGTCTTGACGCAGCTTCGCGATACGTGCATTTCTATCGAGAACGAAGAAACAAGACTCGCGCGAAGTCCGCAAAGAGTTCACGGCGCGGCGGTTGAACGACTTTCAGAGTCTCGATTCCTCGTTCGCTCTCGATCCTGAAGGCAATCGATCGCTTTACTGCCAAATATACAAATGCTTCTTAAAAATAGCCTACTCTCGATGAACGTATCATAAACCTAATTCGAAGCAGACATCTGCGCGCGGAAGACGGTTCGGCGATACAGCAATAAATTCCGTGACGTCGAGGACCGAACGAGTGGCGTCAGTGGAATATTTGTGAGTTCCTGGTTGGAGCAGGGTCTGACAACGAGTAACAGGATTCCGAGTAATCTGAAGTTTTCGGAGCTCGTGTCCCGGAGATTTCACCCGTTTCCTGGAACCAGGTTTCGTAGCCTGCATCGAAATGGTGAACGACGCGACGGGACGCACGTTTCGAATGACGTCGCGCTAGAAAGTACCGATACACGTGACACCGTCAGCTGTGAAGTCGCGACGCGATTACTACCATTACGGCCGTCCATCGATTACTATTCACGACGCGTCGGGAATGACGCGCGGACCTACCGCTTTAATTTCAAACGGTGACCGGAGTTAACGCCGATCGACGAACGAAGAGGCTCGGCTATCGGCCCGCGGCGATCGCTCTATCGATCGTCGGGTGTTTCCGCTTCTCGATACGGAGGAACAATCAAGAATCCTCTGTGCAGGATGGTTATTCCTGATCGGACATGCGTTCGTAACCGATAGGATGGTCAGGATAAAAATTGGGAAATTCGTTCCTCGACGGCACCGGGGTAAGGCCTGGATTACGTTGGCAAAGAAAATGGAGTTTATTAAACGTAAATCCGTTTGCTATGCTCGTGTAAACGACCGTGCAAGCGGTTGGTACGGTACTGCGGTACGGATCGAGACTGCTCCATGAAACCTCAGGTCTCAAGACCAAATTGTTCGGCCATCGCATTCATCTCCCGTTTGCGTCTGATAAACAAATACGGTGGAAGCTCGGTTAACCGAACTGTAATCGGGAACAGGACGATTCATATTGTGGCTACGTTTCGCATAAAAATGATCATTTCAATTTGGAATGTGAAATACACAGAAGCATGAACCGAAATTTTCTAATGGCAATTGACGCTTGTAACCGAGGTAGTTTGACGAAATGTCGGACGACCGGCGTTGAAACGATGGAGGGTCTATCGCAGCGAGAAACACGGTGGTTCGAGGTGCCTCGCGTGATCGGCGGACGAGCTCATCCGCTATTTCGCCGGTTATTTCCGCGTGCACGCGTTTCTCTCTGCCCGTAACCGTATCAGTGGCCCGCCACGCTAATGCAATGTGGTCATGTGTGCGACATGCAAATCGGTCATTGTTCACTCTCTTCTTACCGTCGCCGCTCCAGTCGAAAGTCTCCGGCCCGATGGGGATCACGAACACCTCGGTCATTAGGATGCTCTCGGCGCTCGCGAAGGACGCCGACGCCAACGTCAACGACAACGTTATTACGCTCGTCAGCATGGTCGCCGCGTGCCTGAAACGTGTCAACAAACCGTGTCCGCTTATTAAAAGCCGATCGTCGATCGTCGATCGTCGATCGAGCATCGAGCTCGGGCGATCGCGAGCCGACGATCTACGATTTATCGGCGCATCCGCGGCATCGGTCCCTTGCACTGGAAACCATCGAAACTCGTGCGGACGACTCACCGCGATCGGAGAGGAAACGATTTACGTAGAAGCTCGATTTGCGTAAGATTCGATAATCGGTACCGGTTCTAATTCAATGCGAACGACAAATGGGTCGCGACCGATCGAATCGGCTCTGATTCATTCTACAACGAAGCCGACGGACGCGGATACGGTGCACGCACTGTTCAATCACCGGTGCATGCTCATGCTAATTGTAAGATACTCGGTTCACAGTCACTGAGAGTGGGCACACGGCTAGCGTTGAGACGGGTGGACGTTTCCAGTGCTTCCGTGTCGCCGTCGGCACACGGTGACCGTAGCGATCGATGCCGGGTTACGTGCAAACGAGTCACTCGACGGGCTTTCGAAGAGATCGCCATCGACTCCCCTCGTTCGATCGTTGCCGTCGTCGACACGAACCGCCATGCGTGGCGTGGCGTGGCCGCGATCAAAATAGACGCGTTGTTTCGCGGAGCGACACGACTCGACGTTGTATCTGCTTACGACATGCAAACTGGCACCTTGGCGATCGACGGCGGTGCACGTCAGGACGAAAACCGTGGCGAGCGCACAGTTCGTTCGCTCTAACTCCCGAAAATGGAGATGGTTGGACCGGCGGTCGTCGCACGGATCGCATGCTCGAGACAACGCTGTCGCGGTGCGTTCCCTGGAACAGTCACCGTGGAACCGTTCGCTCGAACGCGATTCGACTTTGCCAAAAAAGAAATGAAACAAGAGTAGCAGGCGTGAGCGTAAACGGAGCATAAGAGCGCGTGCGTTTCGCCCTTCTCATGCGCAGCTGGAACATCGTTTCCGACAACCGTACGTTCTCAGGAGCGTAGCCACGATGCTCGTTTCGCTTCTCTCGA
This sequence comes from Macropis europaea, assembly GCA_916610135.2. Taxonomy (NCBI): domain Eukaryota; kingdom Metazoa; phylum Arthropoda; class Insecta; order Hymenoptera; family Melittidae; genus Macropis; species Macropis europaea. The sequence continues at coordinate 711,089 of OU744346.1, forward strand.
ACGATCCTGAAAACATACGAAATCCGTTCACTGGGAATGTTCTGGTCAGGCATTCCGATGCAATGCATGCAATATGTTTCTCCTTTTTCATACCCGATAGATTCTTCGGAATCATGATCATCCAACTTTTTTCAAGGGCACACCATGACGACCCTCCTCGAGGAAAGGGAACTGATCGTTAGATAATCTCGTCGTAGATAAGAGAGTCTCACAGATGAGGATTCTTCTTTTATTTATCATCCAAAACGGGTGTGGATCTTGCCGAATGCGTTCGCAATCTGTCACGAGCCGCCGTGAAACGTCCGCGGTACTACGCGCGGGATGAGTTCCAAAGATTTACGATCAAGATTTATCTCCACAAATTTTCCCAATGATCCGTGTCGAGTATATAGAACTCTCTTCAGTCGCCCGGTGTTATTCAATCACAGGTTCCCGTCGACGTGCGCAACGTCGCGCACATATACCCTTATCTGAACAAAACTTCCGTTTCGTTCGTTATCAACGACAGTTTCAGTAATTCCTGATAACTGCTCGCTCATTTCGCGGGTAGCATTCGATGGAGTTGAAACGTAAACGCAAATTCATCGCTCGTTCGATCGAGATCGTCGGAGATCGAATTCCTCTTCGGACAGGGAAGACCGTCGACCTACGAAAAAAAGCTGTTGCAACAGCAAACCTCTCTATCACCAATGACGCTGTCTCCGTAGAATTCCGGGAAGCCTTTCGACGAACCGGTTGCCCGGTCCATCGACGATCTCGGGGCAAGGGGAAGACCATAGGGTGAAGGAAAGTCGGTGATTGCCGGGGAATTTGCAGCTATCGGAATCGGGTCGCTGGAAGGGAAATAATTTCGAGGGAAAGATGCACGTTACAGGTCCTCGGATGAACACTGAATTCCAGCGACAAAGACTACAGCAGGGACACGCGATTTAGGGAAAGATCGCTTCCTTGTTTACTTCGGGTATGCCCAAGGAGGTATAGTACGACTCAAAATTCTGACCATGACCGGCCCAATGCGGAGGTTTGTCCTATAAAAGAACAATGAACGAAGGTAGACGTTCGAAGAGTAGCTGGAAGAAATGTGGTCTCGAATGAACGGTGTGGCCGTTTCGGTGAACGGTGAAGTGGAATACCGACCCCAGCGGGCAAGGTTTTCACAGGGGTGTTGCGAAGTTTAAGATTCGACATGAACAAGCGTGGATTCGCGATACAGCACCAGGATACCGTTTCGTTGGTAATTACATCGATCGATCGATCGCCTTTGAATCGCACTCCACCGGACGGAGTCGAAGCCTTGCCGCGTGATTCGATCGTAAATATGAACGGACACGGCAATTGTTCGGACGTTCCATTGACTTATTCTGGAAGGTTCATGATTATCAATCAGTGGATTACAATAAGGATCACCGATATCGAACGGTGAAATAAGCGCGGTAAAGCGATGCGGGGTCACCGATAAAGAGGAACGCAAAGCATGTGATAGGAAGATATTAGAGTGAAACTCGGATGAATTGGGGAATCCCAGTGACGATCATCGAAGAAAAATGTTATCGTAAATGCCGGCGAGGTTCCTCTTTGGAATAGGAGTGAAGTTCAACCCTTTTGCGGAAGGCGTATATACAGGGTGAGTTACTATATAGTTAGTCAGTAGTAAATGAATCATTGAATTTCTCTCTGTCCTACTGAAAAATATCAAGGCGATCTTGAAATCTGAACAGCTATGAGACTTACAAAAAATTCATTTCCATTGTTTGACATTCCGCATTGAACGGAACGTATTTTTCTGTAATATCAATACCAAAGAAGGTATTTAAGGTGGCAAGTTATAGCGAGTGGCGACTCACCCTGTAAGTAGCTTCTTACGTGTGTCCGGCCGCTATAGCGATCTCAAGTGGCGGCGGTCGTTCAATATCGCGTCATAGGAGTGATTTCTCTGGGAATTTTAAAATACATAATCAATTAAGTGTTTACTAAGACCACTAAAAGACCAAAGTATAAGTACGTTACAGCAGTCTTTTTGTCACGAAACCGCGCCACATATCTCTCACGGTACACGCGGTTATAGACTGTTTTCCTATCGCATTTACCATCGATCACACGTAATTCACCCCTAGCCTCGCGATTTTTTCCATTGCTATCTCCACCGAAGTTTATTATTCGAGAGCTCCAAGGACGAAATACAGGAAGAATATGTATCAACGCGTAGAATCTGCTTTAGATAATTCTCTGGAAATCAAGGGAGCTGTAACTCACATTTATAACATTATTCATTGATTATATCCGTTCAGCTTTACTCCCGTATAGGGGTGCACCCGGTAAACAAGTAAATAATAATCGTGAGGAACAGAGGGTGGTTATCGGGTGAAGCGTGGCGTAGCGAGAGGTTCAACCCCTTGCCGTGCGATTTTATTAACCTCCGAGTGCGCTATGGTTCACCATTTAAGTGTCCGGGTGCTATGATAAATAAACAACACACACACTAAACCGTGCAATTTGCCTTTAACGATCCTTTGGCAACCAAAGAGCTTCAAAATGTTCAACCCGAATGCGACACGCTGCTATATGACAAGGTGTTAATAGAGTATTCTCCTCTCTCGCCCTCTTTTGAGGGTATATTTTGGGAATCTTTTTTGCAGAAGATAAACAACATATCTGTATCTGTAACTTTGCACATTTATTCATGAATACATTGTTTAGATTTTGTAAAAAAAAAAGTGTTCCCGAAATATAGGCTGAAGACGGAGCGGGAAAGCAGAATATGGTTTTTAAGCGAGAGGAGAGCGAACGGTGGTCCGAGGGAAGGTTCCGGTAAAGTTCGTAATCGGTTGCAGGAGCCCCAGGGGTCCGTGTCGTTCGCGCGAGCTCCCTGCGTGCACGGCACTGCCTATTGACGTCTGCGGTAGGCGTGGTTTGCTCCGCCGATAGAGGGATATATTTACCGCGCACACAAGTTTTCTCTCTGGTGCGCGAACGGGCCTCGCGTTATTCGATTAACAATGCGTATTTGCGGTGCGAGGTTTGACACGAGCGGTGCACGTCGCGTAACCGTGCCCGCTGCTCGCCAGAGGGGTTGATACTCATCGAGAGAACCTTTCTTACTATCCTACCCGTCGACGGGGGTGACTTTCCTCTCGCCGCTTCGACACGTCGTGCAAGTGCTCCCGAGTCACGAAACACAACAACAAGAACGATTCGCAGTGCAGTGGTCGAGCCGTGTGCCTCATCCGCATCGTCGTGGGAACCGATCACCTGCCGACAAGGATCTGCTCGGATCCGCGATCGTTCCTCGACGCTCTCGTTCCGCATCGTTCCGAAAAATGGCGGGCGTTCCGGTTTTACTGGTCACCGCGAACGTCGGCAGCATTTTCGAGGAGGTACGTACGCAGATCCGCGCCAACCAAACTTCCTGTCCGCTTCTTTTCCTCGAACCGAACACCACGACCCTGAGGATCGATCGACCGATTCACGCTCCTACGTGACACGACCCACTTCTATCCGTCTCCTTCTCCTCTATCTTTCTTTTTTCTTTCTTTCTTTCTTTCTTTCTTTCTTTCTTCCGTCCTCCGTCCTCCGTCCTCCGTCCTCCGTCCTCCCTACCTTCCTTTTGATTCACGTTACCTTTGGCGCGACTTTCGTACTACGCTGTCCACCGTACACGCTCCACCTTTCTTATCGTGTTCGAGTGCTTTCACCGACTTCATTCAACATTCGTTCCCTTGCTAAATCTCGATCCTCCGATCGGGATCGTAGCGTTCACGCGCTTACAGACCCGTGTGCATCGCGTCCATCGGCGGCTTTCGATAATCACACGTTCGTTATCAGTCGCGTGAATATTCAGATACGGCCGAAGTACGCCTCTCCTTTGGATCATGCGAACGCACATCGCTTGTGTACGCTCGCCAGCGTGAGCGTGTTTCCCTCGAGATTCGCGCTTGATCGGCCGTGTACGAACCGAACTGAGCGTGCACAAGAAATACAAGAAAAGACCGTTTCGGAATTGCATAATATCTCCCGTGGCTGCTCGTTAACCGCCTTTCGAAAGAATAACGCCGCGCTCGACACTTTTACACGCGCCAGCCTCGAACCCAGCGAATTCTAATCGTGCACCGTTTGTTCGTTCTTCCAGCCCAGCGTGATGTTGAAAATTTGGACGGAAGAATTTTTATCTGTAAGTAACAGAGATAAGGTACATCGTCGTTGCGTAAATACAACGCGTATATTTACATTCACCGAGGATTCTTCTTTCCAGACTATACTGAGGCTGGATCCAAAGTTTATTGCACTGCACTGCCAAGAAGTGGGTGGAAAGAATTATGAGAAGAGCATGCGGCATGTGGAAGATTTTGTTAGGTAATTTCAATGTTTCTTTTTTTCTCAAGAGTAATTATATTGTGCCACGGATAGAGAAGATTCGCAGTGAAATCTTGTTACGGCAAAGCTTCTTGAAAGGTTTCCATTGACACGGCTGCTTATGCCTAATTAAATTAACAGAACAATGAACAGTATTGTTCATTCAAGAGCATCCTAATTTACCGTGTTATTTCTCTTATTTATTGCATTCGCTGGTACAAACTGGCAGTAACTTCAAACAGTTTCTGAGTTAAATCCGTATCGAATAATATGTAGTAGGAGACATGCACTGGCCTTTTTACAACTATACTAAGAAATAGGTTTCGCTGATCACGATATTGAATGTGATTTAACGCATAAGCGGCAGAAAGGGATAAAAATAGATGATCACGCATGGCTGTACAGTTGAGTGAGCCGCTTCAAAAGATGAGTTTATTGAATGATATTCATAGGGGAGCAATGTAAAAAAAGAGTTTGAAAATATAACGGATCTTCCAGCCATCGTGAGAAAGTTCAGCTTCTTTCTTGCAAAACATCTTTTTATTAATGGAATAAAATTCTTTCTTGCAGGTTACTTATGTCATCGGAGGAATTAAGGCTGTTTGATAAAATCAGAGTATTCTTAGATGAAGATTATTCTTCTGCTGAACATTATACGGTATGTAAATGAAACCTGTGACACAGATTTCATGTTCAATATTTCATAGCAGTGATATTTGATGATATCAGTGTGCAATTTTTCAGGCGCTTGGTAATTTTTACTTTGTCCATGAATCTTTGAAAGAAGTTTTATTATGGGACTTCCAAGGTAAGAATTATCGTTTGTTTAAAAAGCGTGTGTGTTGAATCGGTCGTGTTCTTAAGTATTATTATGATTTCAGAATGTACTTTTGTACCGGTAAGCGGAAAAGAAGTTCACTCTGGCAACATAGAGGCAGTGACGACCAAAGAAAAAGCAAAGTTCCCTCAAGAATTTTTCCCAGAATGCAAATGGTCCAGAAAGGGCTTTCTCAGAACACGATGGAGTATCGGTGGAACGGTTTTTGATCTCATAAATATACACTTATTTCACGACGCCAGTAATTTCATTGCTATGGAAACGGTGAGTGAACGACACCGTTTAACGAGTTCCTCGCGACCGTTTTCATTTATTTATCTTGATCATTTATTTTCAGTTCCCATCTGTGTACAGTAAAACACGCAGGAGAGCGCTCGAGCATACGTTAGATAGGTTTCATAGTGATAAATATTCAAATGTACCATACTTTTTATTTGGAGATTTTAATTTTAGAACGGACACCGCTAGTGTAATCAAAGTAAGTTTAAAATTACACGTTCACGTTACAATATTTAACAAAATACACGATGGCATATCAAAATCCTTTAACTTTTTTTTTTTTTATAGAAACTTACAGAAGATACTCAAGAGAGAAGGTTATCAAACAAAGGAAACATTTCAAAGTTGCAGTTTCATAATAAAGACGATGATCTCGTATTAACCCTGGGAAAGAAAGAATTTTCTCATTATGAACATCAGAACGTTTTTATGGAGAATAGTGGACAGTGGGTAAGTAACTCACCGCTCCGCCTTCATATTGTATATTGTTACTTATAACACTGCATTGGCAATTAGGAAGACCATAATGAAATTACCGATATTTATGTAGCTACGTGAATATGACAAAGAGCTGGAAGACTTTCACGGAAGGTTATTTGAATTTCCAATTAAATTTGTGCCCAGCTACCCGTTCGAGGAAGATGTTAACGAAGGTTCGAATTATATGCAAACAAGGGTACCAGCTTGGTGCGATCGAGTACTTCTTAGCCCTACGGCTAAAATGCTAGTCCAAGATGTATGAATCACGTTTCCTGAACTTTTTTCTAACATCTGCTTTTACCAGAACATTTCTGAACTACGCGATTTCTCTTTTTCATTCAGATATCGTCAGCAGATGCTGCGGAGTATGGAATAATAGGCCCTACAACTTGCATGGGTGATCATAAGGTGAGATAACTTTTCTTTTTCTATTTACAAAAGAGGTACTTGTCCATTTTACTTATTATGCTGGGTACATTTACTTACACACTTCCTAGCTCTTATTCTGATGATTCAATCTTTTAATTATTATGGTGCAGCCTGTTTTTCTGGAGTTTCGAATGAATCTCTAAGCACTAAGGTACCTATCTATGAACTGTCTGCCTGTTCTTATCTTGGTTTCCCCATATATCCTACATTTCTACTATTTAGTATTCCGTTATCTTGTTTATGAACACATAGGGGCTTGTTCGATGTAGTTGGGTCAGTGTAGTCTCACTTTCAAATTCACTTCCTTCATCGTTTCCTATCTCACGATTCTAGTTAGTTTCCCTATCATCTAAACATCAGGTATGATTTATTTAATCATCGCAGGTATGCACAGTTGCCGCTTCTTCGATGCATTACCCGTACAACCCTTAAAGAGTTCACTTGAATCGAATGGATTAGAAATCGTCTTACAACGATGTGTACATAATTTGTGACCTGCGAACGTGTTCGGTACCATATATCGTCGTACGATACAAAAGTTCCCCAACTGGTTATCGTATCATCGTCCTGAATTATATTAATGTTAGTTAGACTTTTTATAGAGCCCTACCAAATGAGAGGAATGTCCCTCGATTATCTTCATAGCGATGCACGATAATACATAAAGGATCGTCCATTTTTTCCCGTTTGCAGCCAGTCTACTTGAGGGCTAATCTCGCCTTGGACGAAGGTATGATTAACTGCTGCAGCTTGCCACGCGCACCTGAGTTTTGCTTTCGAGTGCCAGACAATTACGTGGACTTGTTATCCATGTTGCCTGATTACAGTAGTTGCGTTAGTGGACGGCTCAATTACACGGACCGTTCGACTAATCTGTTGCACGCAGCACCCATTAAGCATGATCCCTACACCCCAGACAGCATGGACAGTCCGAGTCCGAACGCTATCATGATAGCCTCGACCGAGGCACCGGACGTAGACGTAGAGAACACGAACGAATGCGGAGACAATCCGTCCACGTTGCACTCCGCGCGCGCGTCCAACTTTTCGAGACGCGTCGACAGGGCGGTGTCACCTGCCCTGTTGAAATCGAAACTGGAACTGATCGTACGAAATAAGAAGCAAGAGACGATGGACACGGATCAAGATGTAACCGACATCAAACGAAGTCCCAGCGAGTGCTGTTTGCATTCCTGGTCGGAGGAACGTCAGTGGGCCATGAGGACGAACAGATGCAACAGCGACGTGTCGTGGCAGAGGTCCCATCTGCTCACTCAAGCTTGGATCCAGGGTAAAGGACAGCAGGGATACCATTCCTTCGGGGATTTTATTAAACGGTCGTCCTTGAATTCCACTCCGCCGGAAGGCGTTGAAGGATTGCCGCCTGATCTGATCATACCAAGGATATCTATCATAAATGCGAGCAATTTCGAGTCGAACGAGAGTTCCGTGTGCTTGCACGACGACAAGTACAGTGCTTATTCGGATATCAAACTGAGCACCTACTCCGACGGCCGGACGAAGAGCCTCAGCGGCGAAGCATTCAGCTCGGAGAAGTCGGATGAACTCTGCTACAAAATCGATGACGAGAGCAACAGACTGAGTTCAAGGGATAGAAATATTGCTGAGAAGGAGGAGGACGTGTATCTGCAGGATATACGAGAGCTTAAAACGACGAATCAGGATACCTGTGCAATCATGGTCAGTACAAATCTGCTTCGAGCGGAGAGCAGGATAGGCGGAGATAAAGACCAACGTGTACAGGGAATTATGGATGCAGAAGATAGAGATAGGAAAGAGGAATTCCCAGAGAACAAGGTTCTCGATGAATCTAGTATTAAAGTTGTAGGTTTGCCGAAGAATGAACCGATTTCTCAAGTATTACAGGCAACTCCAGCAGAACGGGCGGAAGTTCGAACTAAAAGTACAACAGAAGACAGACCCTTAAACATAGAAGTGCACGGCGTGAAAACGGAGCAGGCTAAGTGCAACGAGATAAATGTATGTACGGATGTACGAAATGTTAGTCCAGCGGTTCATGAAACAGAGATCTTGAAATGCGAGTGCAAACAAGAAATGGTGACCTCGAAGGAAATTACAAGAAGCAATTCGGTGCAAAGTCAGGATATTAGCGATAACACGGGGAACGTGAAACTGAAATTAAAAGCGTATACAGTTACGGAGAGATGTACGAGTAACATCGTTGGGAAGAAAAGCCGATGTCAAAAATGTTGTTGCATTGTATCGTGAAAAGGCACTTAGACCTTTCTTTTTTCGTACATTATGTTCCTTATTTATTTTCCATATACCATAGTCATCGTTCACGCTCCCACTTACACCGAATTCTCTTTCGGCCTTCGTAATTCTTTTATTCCTCAGTACTCGAAACGTTTGCATTCTGTTGTCGATTACATGAATTTTTTATTAATCGACAAACTGAAAGACGCATTGCATATTTTTATACTTAGTAATCGATGAATTTCAATGTTACGACAGTTAAATATTTTAGTTTTTTTTATAAACGAGCGGTACTTCTTTGATAACGTTCATTACAGCTTGCTTATGCTCCATCGAGTAACACGAATTTACAAACGTACATGCATGTCACGAGAGATGTATCCTGTTTTTTATTTCCAAAGTGTCTATCGCATGTGCATGATACTCTAACGTTGTCGCACCATGTTTCGTTTTCTTAGCAAACGTTTGATTAAATGATGCGTATACGCGTATGTATAGATGTATACACATACACACACACACACACACACACACACACATATTTTTAACTCGCAGATGTTGCAGTATATATCGTTGTTGCGTTGTGTTGTGTAGAGTTTACGAATCAGAATATTCAGATGACCATGTCGGTGTACAGTGGCGAACAATACGTATCATGTATTTAACAAAAAAACTCTTTTTTACCGGATACGTTGTGCAATTATTCTAGGTATCGCAACTTATTACCTCGCAGTTCTTTATCGTTACAGACTATATAGAGTGTTACAGTGTCGATCGACGAAAAGTTCACGATTCCTCGCGATTCGTTCACGATCCCGCAAAAATTCCATCCGCTGTGCATTTTTCGAGAAACAAAAAAAAGCTGTGCCTTTTTATGTATGCATCATTATCCTTGCCAAGTTAACTCGTTGTCTGTCGTAGCATGTAACGTGTACGTGTGATGCACACATACGTAGTCCGGTATTCGGACTCGACTGCCAAAGTTAGTTTCGTTGTTTAGCGTTAAGGAGAAAGATATTAACTTATATAATAAAACTTTAGTCACGTAAACAGCTAACGCTTCGTTGTATTTCTCTTTTTTTTTTTTTTTTGCGTTTCGTCCGAGAAGAGTTAATTCGACGATCAGAGACACTAAATTATTACTTAAAAGTTCACGCCCTTGTTCGGGGATTAATTCACGTTGAACGATGAACGTAGTTGTTGAGTCTTGCCAAAAAAGAAAAGAAAAAAGAAACAGATACATACAGTACAAGAGATAAATAAATGTTGAGGAACTCGGATCAATTTAAGACGACTGTAAGTACTTAGCAGAATAGAATTTGTCAGCTTTACTTCGCCAGATCGATTCGAGACCTTTGAATCCGTGGGCGATAAATAATATCCGGAGATTCGAGCAACCGATACGTTATACATTTGTTTCCGATATCCTACTGAACATACTTCAGACGGGTTCTCATTTGTAAATATAAATTTATTTTGAATATAAACCGAAACATGTTTCTTTTTTATTCATACCCTATGATTTGTTTCTACGATATACAAGCGATGACTACTAACGACTACTTACTTTGATTTTTGCTTCGTACACGTTTACCATGAATTCGATCGTCGACCATATGTGTATGTTGCTGTTGTTGTTTGCACGTTGTATCGCAGCGCACCGTCAACATCTCGCACTTCCGTGTATCTCTATCTCGAAGCGGAGCAGATCGAAGCGAATGATTCGAATGGTCGCGGTTTCCCGCCTTTTCACCGCGTGACTAACTTCACGCTACTCCGCAAAGTCAAATTTCTGCGTTGCAGGAGAAATCGTTTGCACGAACTAAATTTCAAACCTACGATTCCGCGAATTCTTTGGTAATGCGAAAAAACAATTACAACTGCCATGCAAACCGTTCGAGATACTTTTCAATTTATAACATAACTCCAGTTTATAAGCTGGAACTTTCGTAAAAATCTGTTTATTACCTTTCTTGTGTCAGAATACATAATTTAACTGTTATGTAAATGCAATTTCCATGCAAATGTCACCTTTTATGGTAAATAGTTAAGAAAAATGTTCCCACCTTGATCTGCTCTGCTTCGAACCGAAGCAATTGGTGAACAGCTAATTCCTGACCGTAGACATGACGAACGAGGAGGCCGAATCGGCTACGATGACCAGCCGGGAGATCCTCAACAACAACAACAATAACAATCGTAGCAACAACGACAACGAGAACAACAACGGCGCGACCACGATCACCAGATACATACACATCAAGCACGCGGACTCTTCGGTTAAAATTTTCCGCGAGACGACCGTCTGATGTCGATCGAGAACGTATAAATCGAAGCTCCTCGAGTTTCATGGTCGCGATGCACCGTGGGTATTTTAGCGATTCAGAGATGCTGCACGATCGCGTAGCGCCGCTTTCGAAACGCTCTCGGTTATCGAATCGACGGCTATCGATTCTAACCTATCGATCGACCGATGACCGTGACGTCATCATCGATCGATCTTTAAATTCTTCCAACGCGGGAACTGGCATGGTCGATACGGTAAGCGCGAGATGTATTGCTCGACAAGTTAGTCTTGAGACTTGTAGCCACGGCATAAGATAGAGAGTGAAAGACGTTGCAATAATAATAAAACTGAAATTCTACGTAAATTTAATAACCGATACAGAGAAACGGGTAGTGCTGTGGCACTAGATGCTGTATTGTTCCCTAGAACAGTCAATGTGCTTACGAGCGTCGTTTTCAGGTCTCAAGAGTAAATTGTACAGTAAAGATATGGCCCCCACTACTTAATTCATGTTCGCACGATACTCGCGTCATTCGAGTAGGGGTATCGTAATCGTTATCGATAATTCGTTATGTTTTACATTAAGTCAGCAGCCATGTGTTACGGATATCATTGATATAACGATACGTATCTGTCGATACAATCGCGCGCGATCATTGTATACTCGGTGGAAGAAATACAGTGAAATCGTAAGTTAGATCAACATGTGTTACAAGCGATTTCTTCCACCGAGTATATTTTATTTTTTAAATGTCTTGATGTTCCTACTTTCCCCATCCCTAGACATCGCAAGGGCGAACAATTAATCGATCCACAATTGTATCTGAATCCGATCCAGAGGGATAACATTGTTGCGGGTACATTCCATTAGCGTAACCACCTCGAAACCGACAAACATATCCGAATGGTACTCGAGGTAGTTGATGTAGAAAACGAAATTAGTCGTAGAACGTACGTATTTGCTCGTATGAAACATATCTACCGTTGTACCCCTTTTATCGACGTACGTACTGTGAATGTGCATTCGTTGCAAATCCCACCGCCGTTACTTGAGAATCCCCCAAAAACGCTTCCACTGCCTCTGGTCACGCTATTGGTGCAATCAGATTCTTCGGTGTTACACATAGTAACTGCGTATCGACGAGCACTGTACAGTAAATAGAAGAATGACGGTAAACACAGTTTACTGTATCTCTTCTATCTACTGTACCAAGGCCGATCGTCGTGAATTACGATGAATCGAGCCGGTTCGTTTCGAGGTTTCCGTCTAACGATAAGCACACGAACGCGAAGTCGTTATGATGCAACGATTTCAGCGTACTTCCGTATCTTTAAGTTAGGGAATTAACGAGAGATTCATGATCAAGACACTCGCCAAACGACTGCTTTCGAATCCGTTCCAATCTTACAGTTTTGCACTTTAACGATAGCCATGAAAGTAGGCGCGAACGCCGATCGAATATTCGAACGATCATCGATCGATTATCTTCGAGAATCGAAGCCTCTTCGAGGTCTTCGCGCTTGTTGGACGGAAAGCCGTGCTGCTTCCTTCTCGACATACACTCGATGCTTTCGGGCCACTTTTTTTCCTTGCTAATTGCTACTCGAAACTCCCCCATGTCGAGGCGTATGTCGACGATAATCTTAAGTCATTCCTTGAGAGTTAGCTGTAGAACAGTCGAAGCCAAAGCGTGTAGTTCGGAGTCTAGGAATCATTCGGGGTACCTGATCTGTTCGAACAAACTACAAAGCATAATACATGTATAACGGTTTCTCTTGGTATTTCATAAGTCGACAAAACGCTCGGCATGATCTCAAATAGGTAATAGAGACGCGGTTTCGCGTAAAAGTAACCCTAGAGCGTGGACTATACGCTTTATCCGCGACGAGACAATTAAATCGATGTACGTATTAATATTCGTAGAATTAAGAATTCGACGCTTTCATCAGACTGTTTTTCAGATCTTCCGCGCGGGCAAGTTTTTCAAGAAAATGTTTTCCAGGGAGATCGTCAATCGCATTGTTCCAAAGTTTTCATTAAAGAAAGTCGACGATCGCCCGCGTTCTGGGCAAATTTCAAAGTCTATAGCAGAACTATAGTAGATGTACGAAATTTCACTCGATTTTAACGTGTTCTCGGGCGGCCACTTTTCGCGCGTCTACTGTAGCTCGAACGAAGAGGAAGTTTTCTGAACAAAAAGATTAGATTTAGAGACTAAACGAAGAATCGAAGTTACCGATCGCTTCGTTACAGATCTACAGTTTCGATCAGATCGAACGGTGTTGAAATCCTTGCTTGCACCGACGTTTTACGAGATGTTTTAAGAGGAACATTATTTCTTCCGTCGTTCGGCGGCAAGTGAACGTTGTACTTTTATAAATATGAATGTACTTATATTTTGTACTGGCAGTACCTCGCGACAGCGAAATATGTTTAAACGTTGAGATTCTATGTACATCTATAACGTCAGTGTTATGTCGATGAGTAAACGTTTTACGACGGGGTCGCGTGACATGAAGGCACGGCCAAATTTTATCGGCCGACCGACAGAACTCGATGATGCTTTCCGTTCGTTTTTCCAGTTGGAATGTAAACTGAATTGTGATGCACTTATTTCATGTACTAGCGTATAGAAAGAGAAATAAAGTTATCGTTCTACAATGTCCGTCAACGCGTGCACCGCCGAACACGTTACTTGTCAACCCCACTCCTGTCCCTCCCGAGAGACGCTGCGAAGAACGGCATCCCCGTCTGTAATGCGAGGTTCTGTGACGCGGATCGCAGCGCCACTGAGCGGTAGGCGCACGTGGTCGTTCTGTCGGTCATCGACACGTTCGAATCTCTGACTTCTGATCTAACAAAATTTCTTCGATTTTTACCGTTATAATAATGCGAAAGCCAAAAATTATACTAATGGGAATATAGTATTATGAACACTATTCATAAATACCAAATAAATAATGCTACGAAATGCCAAATAATACAAAACTGCCTATAGTACCAAACTATTTTTATTATTGCGATAAAGAAACGAATGCGTGCTGAAAAAGGCATTCCGTAGCAATATTTATTTGGAGTTCATGAATATTGTTCTTAATATTATATTTGTATTAGTACCATTATTGCATTAGCATTATTGGAAGCGTAAAAGTGGAAGAAATTTTGTTAGATCAGAAGTCAGAAATTCAAACGAGTCGATGACTGACAGAACGGCCACGTGCGCGTGACGCTCCGCGGCGCTGTGGCCCGCGTCACAGAACCTCGCATCATAGATGAAGATGCCTGTTTTTCGTAGCGGCTCTCGGGAGGTAGGGGTGGGGTTGACAAATATTCTGATCGACAGTGTGTTGTGTTCGACGGTGTATGTACTTCTCTTCGTTTTTTTTTAAACTTTCAAATCCTTGGAAATTCCCGCTAAAACCGCTGCGGTTGGCAACACTCGCGTGTATGGCGTTTCAGTTCGCTTGGCGTTCGTGCGATGAAATTTTGACGGCGTGCTGCGGATTTCGAAAGCCGGAGAAAATAATAAATATACACGTTTTTACGTGTTACCGTGAACCGACTGTAGAGTAGCTTTTTTCCAAGGACAAGAATCGTGTAAGAATGAGTAAGGCACATCCTCCCGAACTTAAAAAGTATGTATATTGCAAGTTTTGTTCGTTATAGGTTGTGATTAATGTTAATTTAATTGTATGTACTAAGTCGTTGGAAATGTAATGAACTGTATTGAAAGTATTTCTGTTTGATTGCAGGTACATGGACAAAAGATTGTCGCGTGAGTAAAAATAGTTAATAGTGCTTCTTTATATTTTGCATATCGTTGAGTTGTTCGTCCGATACGTACATTTGTTAATGTTTATTGCAATGTAGGTATCTAAAATCTTCTGAATCTTCATACCTACTTTACTTTATATAAATGATCATTAAGGTTTGTTTAATTTTTAATGAAACCACTAATAATTGTAGGTTAAATGTTACTGGCTCCAAAACTTTATATCATTAGCATGCCGATATTGTTACATTTTTCTGTATTATTAACATAACATACTATTTGTACAGTGAAACTAAATGGCGGAAGGCATGTTGTTGGCATTTTACGTGGGTTTGATCCATTCATGAACATGGTCATAGATGAAAGCATAGAAGAATGTAAAGATGGTACCAAGAATAACATTGGGATGGTGGTAAGTAATATTATAATTATCTGCATATTATCAGGTAACTTGATGTTTGTTCGAATAATGCAGTCTGGGCGAACGAGACATTAACACGTCTTACTGTTTCAGGTAATACGAGGAAATAGCGTTATAATGTTAGAGGCTCTAGATAGAATATGAGGCAAATTATGGAAACTGTACAAAAGCATCATTTGTATTCTTAAAGAAATAATAAGTAAACCAATTTTTATACAATACATTGTGTTAATATCTAAACCGATCTACCCTTTAAACGTAACTTGCAATTTGAGTTTAATAATAAGACTGTATTCTGAATAAATGATTGTGATATTAAATAACCATTTATTACAAAACCTTTCCGTAAATACATTAATAAACGATGTATACGACGCGTTCAACTCGATAGTCTCTTCATGTTGATAATTTCAAAAATAATTTGCGCGTCCATAGTGACTAATGTCTTTTCCTTCGGGTAATTCAAATACACAAGTATTGTATATCGCGAATGTCATGAGCGATCGATTTTTTGGTACCATAAAAAAATATTCAGCTTTCAATGGTAACGGTACTGAGTATTAGTAATATTAAATGCGTATCTAAATTGCATTATAAGATTTACCTATAAATAAAATTTATTTGATTTCAATTGCGATCAACGTACAAAAGAAAGCAATACGCTAACGCAACGTTATTTCATTTTGCTACGTAACTGCATTGTAATCGCGTTTTTTATTGTCGTTAAAAAACGGTAAAAGAAATAACCGATTTCACAACGTAGTAAACGTGTTTATACGAGGAACGTTAAAATTTAGAAGGCACGTGAAACTTCTCTCATCTTCCTGATCAAGGAACATTTTTGTGTTACGAAAATTACTCGTTTTCTCTATGTTCTGTGACGTCTCTGGCCTTTCCTGTTAACTTTCAGTAAAACCTTCGTATTCATTTCAAAGTTAAAAGTATATTCTACAACGATGCAGTATGACCGATTTCTTATTCTATTTGGTACAGTAATGAATACAGCCTAAGTATCTGATTTCTCCGACATCAATTTTCACGATCTTTTGATATGAAAGTGTTTGTGCATTTCACGTTACTTCGAGGCGTTGAATATTTCTGTGATTAGGATTATCATACATGCAATGCGTATAATATAATGCGCTATATCTAATAATACGTTTTCACCGAAGAAAGCAAAATAAGAGGCAAGATATTTCACAGAGAATTCGACAGCACAAATTATAGAAGTATCCACCACTGCATATGCGCTTCATTTTCCAACAATGCTCTTTCAACAATATTAACACGTCTTTACGTTCATAGGACATATTAAAGATTACACCTTTTCTAAACTCGAGTCCGTATAAAGGAATACTTTTGACTGTACGACTATAAAACTAGAAATTGAAGGAACACAATACCACTTATGTACATCTACACATCGAGAACGACATTTCGATTCTCATTTCATTCAGAACACTCTTAAGATCATTAAGAAATTGCGTGGTCCTAAGCTGTGAATTAATTTTTCATTTAAATTATTTTCGCCTGTGCGTTCCGAGATATGTGTGATTGCGTGCACAGTCGGAATAATAATAACAACACTTAAGTCCATATCATTCTGTAATGTGCTTAAACATTTCATTGAGTATAGTGCATCTTCACGCTTAACGGAAAAAAAAATTGATTATAGTGGATAGATGGCCACGTATCACAGTTTCAAAAATTTGCAATAACATATAATTCTACCTAAATGTAACTTTTCGTTCAACGTTTATATGATGACTCTATACTCGATTCAAAAATATGATTTTTCGCTAAAATCTTGAAACATTCCTGAAACGTTTCTGTAACTCAATCATAAGACTCGATTCAAATACTAGCACTGTATTTATATTTGTGGGGTAAAATCAGATAGGCATGTAGTAAAATGTTCCTTTCTGTTCAAATTTTCCTATAAAATCTGAGGTACATTGCAACATACCTATATTTCTAAATAGTTTAGTATAGAATTTACTAACAACAAATCAATGTCTGCTTAAATACGATACTCAAGATTTTTCTTTTTACAAACACATTTCAAGTATTCAGCGTTCGTAACAAATATATACTTTCAATCTTACTAATTGTTTTGTGAACAGCTAAATTGGAATGCTTTATGCTTCATGCATTAATTCTGTTTTAATATCTTTGATAGCATTCTGGTCAGAAACAGAGATGTATCCATTCGTTTTCTTATCATCATTTTCTTTTAAGCTAACGGTGTCTACCTCATCATCAGGGGTATTACTATTTTCACCGTTTCCGTCCGACACATTCTCCTTTTTTTCGTAATCGCATTCTGAATTCCCATAACACTTTTCTTTATGATGCTTCAAATCAACGATAGATGCATAAACAATATTACAGTCCATACATGTGTAGTGTTTCTCAACGGACGGTTGATCAAGAGCATCAGGAGAATTACTTTCATTCTCGTGCTTACTAGAAATGTGTTCTTTCAAATCGTTTCCATTGCTGAAAGGTTTCAAACATAATCTGCACGAGAACCGTTTCGAGCTTTCGTGCCTGGCAACGTGTATCTTAAAGTACCAATCCGTGCTGAATCGTTTCAAGCAATAATCGCACTTGAAATCTTTCTTTTTAAGCTTACGTTTCTTTCGAACTATTACTTTCTTCCTCTTCTGTAGCATTACTTTCACCTCCTTTGGAATTTCCACTTTTGGTGCAGACGTTGGTGCGGGTCGGATAGGTGGTGGTTTCGAAACGGTTAACGACGTCGGTACCGTGCTGTCTGCCATGATACAAAACTTTGGTATACCCTGTGTTTGGTGCAATAACGACGGCTGCGTTATTAAATTCGTTATAGGCACAACGCGAATAGGCGTGATCAACGGTTTTGGCTGAATGGGTGTCGTCGAGACGATTTGCGACTGCGACAACAGCAAATCGTTTAACGTGATGGGTTGGGCGTTACTTTGCGTCGCGAACGTGACATACTGATTTTGAGGTAAAGGAATAGTAGTCGTCGCTGTTAGAAATTGATTATTCAGTGCTTCGGGCAAAGCTACTTGCATGTGAGCAGTTATATTATTTTCATTAGAACACGGTGGTTTACCCAGAACTATACTTTGCTGTGGCAATACAATCGGTATACTCGATAAAAGACTCCCCAGCATGTTATTTACATTGTTAACTTGTGGGCTACATTGGCTAGAAGTCACATTAGTTATAGTAATTCCTGGTTGCTGTACGGTAACTGATTTTGGAATAATAATCAATTCTTCGTTATTTCTTAAGGTTTCCATTGCAAGATTATACCCTGTTACAGGATCCATATAATCATTTTTCTTTACCTTAGCAGCTTCCTCCATTTGAATCTCTCTCTCGCGCATTCTCTCCTTCATAATTTGAGCACCGTTTGTATCATTATGCCTGTACTCGTTCTTTCTTGCACAATTTCTGTGATATACGCGACCTCTTTGTGTTTTTAGGGTTATACCGCAAATGTCGCAAGCCGAGGACTGATTACATCTGTTTAACCTAATTACAGCCCTGCGGCAACGATCGTGATCAATGCTCAACGCGTCGCACCTCTCATTGCTACAGTGCTTCGAAACGGGTGCATTTATCTCATCTTCCTCTATATGAACGGCTAGCATAGGTGATGCTCCATCCTGATCCACGTACTGCTGTACAGCCACGTCGCAGACAATATTTTCACAAGGTTCATAATGGCCGCAAGGCTTCTGTATTCTCTGAATAGGCACTAACGTGATCTCGGATTTGCCTTCACTCTTTGAAGGCAATAGATTCTCATCCTCCTTATTTTCTTCTTGATCCATTTGTACAGGAGTTACAGATATCTGTGCTTGCTTGGACCTGTTTAAGCCTGCATCTAAACTATTCGTTTGGTTGGTTGAAACATTATTATCCGACTTGGAAGTTGCACGAGTCTTTACAGGAAACGTCTTGACGGTAATATTCGGTTGATTGAAGAGTCGTTTCACTGGTCCCGACTGCAACACCTACAAATAAATTACTCTACAATATGGGAAAACGAAATGGGTTAAATGTCAAACTCACGTCGGCCAAAGTGGATCTCGCAGCAAAGTCCGTTGGGCACATATTGGATGCATTAATCGGTTTACACGGTACCTTCGGTAACGGCGGATGGGCCATTTTCACCATACAAAAATATACGATCGCGATATCCTGTAAATCATAAATGAACGTGTTTCTATTGTGCTCAGACGCTCAAAACGCAATTTCGATTCGTCGTGTGCAACTCATTTGATTTTATTGGGTTATCGGTCAAATGAAAAACGAGAAGTGCGAATGTTTTCCTTACGATTTCATCTATGAAACGTTAGTCGAAACCTTTTCCACCGCACGAAACGAGTGTTAGGTTATCGGTTTTTTGACAAACTGCAGCCGCGTACCGTTCGATAGGTAAGTGTAGAACGTTCGCATAGTACGACAACATTTGGCAACGGAACGCTTTCTCGCGTTATTCTCGCTGACAGGGATCGATAACCACGTAATTCAACAAACAGGCTTGCCTCGCTCATCAATTTATCATCGGGTTCAATTAAAACCGACGCGTTCTACGAGAAACTACCATATTTTTCCCTCCATCGACACGAATCTTCCTTCGCGGTAGAAACGTTGCCAACGAAACGACCCTGACAACTGTCGTGCAGAAAAAAACCGCGCTCGAACCTTCCTTTCGGACAATAGTGTTTACAACACTATAATAATCAGCGTACGTGTGCGTATGGTTCGCTCAAACGAGTCGGCTCTATGGAGGGGGGAATGTCTTCAAGGGAAACTTTCTCCCACTTAGGGTACTCTTCGATTAGGTTCTTGGCATCCAGCTCGAGGTCTTTATATAGAAATTTTGCTTATTTTTCAAATTATGCGTTTTTTAAGTAACTCAGACTTAAACCTTATCCAATGACTGGCGTAGACGAGAGTACGTTTCGATTAAAAATTCTTGGGATTTACCTTGTACACTGTTCTTCCAAGTATGTACTGTCCGACAGTTTAGCCTTGAGTCTTAGAGGCGGAACGTATCGTATTAGTTTATACATTACCGAAATCGTAAAATCAATCCATAACATGCTTCTTCTCTTCTTCTGCCGTGTATGTAAATCAGCATCGACTGCTATGGTCATTTTGGCCGGGGAACCTACCGCCGTTCCAGATGGATTTAGAAGAACCATGTGTCTATACGTACAGCAACACAGAGGCACCGAAAACGGTCACCACCGATCTTCACGCTGACCGTAGCCAGAGTAGCTTAACTGCGCGGCGGAATGGATCAGAACCGGTGTTTGCCACGTGGCAATGCCATTGATCGTAAATTTTTCAAATTCTCAAACGATTCTGCTTGTTAACATGCACGTTCAAGTATTTTCTGCAGGAAGGTACACATGTGGCGACAGATTTTCAAGTCTCTTGACTTGGCTCTCCCACTGATACAAGAAACGCATCCGTGGAATAAAGAATTTATTGTAACATTACTATGAATTGGGAAATGTACAAGTTACAAGATAACGTTTAAGTAGTTAGGGTAGCGTACTTCTTGGCCGGAGAACGCGATTTATCTTTGGTATTCAACATACAATGCGATGATGTCTATTCGTTACAGTAGCTGATCGATCGACGATTCCTTTCCTTCCTATTTCAATCGGCACATGGAACAATTCAATTTTCAAACGCAACTTAACTTGGGTAATCGGTGTTGTTTTCTTCGAATTAATATCGATTATTATGGTAATCAACCAAGGGTCTACGGTGTTAGGTAGACTCTAGAAGAGCCGTGGTTTGGAACGCTGCACAAGTTCGGCGATCGGACGAGAACCGGTGCATTCCGCGTTTTCTAGAACCGTTGGCAATGTTCTTAACATGTATCGATCGATCATGGCCAAGAATATCTCGCAGGGTATCCTTGTTTTCTAGTCGTATGCCGTGCGAAACGTCTGATTGTCTTTGAACCAGAGCAATGCATACGACACGCCATTGCATGGAGTGAAACGGAGAGAAAAAAAGAAGCGATGGCCGACCGTCGATGTCACACGAGCAAATGGTATGATACTCGTCGAAAAGCTTTATTGAACTGAAGTTTCGGTTTCCAAAGAAATTTCAACGCGTTTTGTCTGTACATAGGAACTGTATGAAACGATAGATAGCGCGAAGAATCTTATACGAGGTGACGCAGAGGTTGCCCGAGAAACTATATAAATGCACATTTATTATACAACCGTACCGTTCAATAAAACCTTTTCTTCGTCTTCCTCTTTTGGTACAGGCATAAGCTTGATTACGCTTAACAGCAAAGTTGACACCGTTTCGAGAAGCTAAAATGCTGAGGTCGCATGTAATGCGTTCACGGATTACAACTTAGCGAGCACGAAGGTACATTGTACAAAAATCTCACTTACACCTATCGCGTTATAAACATATTTACATCGATCAGTCAAATAAATATTCTTCCTTTTCATTCATACGGTCGTTCGTTCGTTCGTTCGTTCGTTTCTTCAGCGGCGCTAGATCCTACAGCGGTCGAGCGTGGACGCGTGTTCAGGCGAAGGACCAAGGTGCGAAGAACGTGATGGGTTCGACCGCGCGTGGTGTTCAAGCAAAATATTCCTACACCTTGCACTCTAACGTGCTTTGTCGCAGAGGAAATAATCTTGCGTTCGTTCTAAAGGAGACCGCTAACGTTTAAGCTCTCGTAGGCTGATTCACGAAGGTACGATATCGCGTTCGCGTTCGCGTTCGCGTTCGCAGTCGACGCTTCGTCTTTTGAAAGGGCGCATATTTCGTTCTGGAAGGATTCGTTTTCTCCCGCGATATGATTCTCTCCCGGAGATTAATTTCTATCTGTCAAACGTGTTACGATATAAAACGATAAATTTGGTCGCGTCTATTATATTCTGCTATCTGTCTAAGAACGTACGATGTTTTCTGTGCCGTCATTCGTTACGCGTATATCACAGAGTTGAAGAATTTTTGTTCACTCGGTCCTCCTTTACCCCGGTATCCAGCGAAACTTTCGAAAATAACTGCTCTTCTCGCATTAGAAAATCCTCTTAAGATAACGAACGTTACACGGTGATGAAGAGTTTCTACAAAAAATATTCGAATTTTTAAGTAACTACTATTTACAGCGGCAGTATCGGCTGTGCGTGTACATCACGCACGATACAACCTATAATAGAGGCGCAAAATATTGGCCTTTCAAGGTCACTTTCCAGGTTTTTGTTTTTGTTTTTGTTTTTGTTTTTGTTTTTGTTTTTGTTTCTGTTTTTGTTTTAGTTCACCCTCTATCGTTCTAAGCCCTATTGAATACTCACCCGCGGCGGCCAATACTTCGCGCCTTTACCATATAATCAGAGTTTTCATTTTTATCAACTTCCGTCCCCTCGACCATCCGAGGTCGATATCATTGTACTATCTGCTTGCCTTCGTGGTCTTTAAATAAAATAGAGTCGTAGAAATATCGTCCGAACGTATCCTCGTACATCCGTTCTACGAGTGAATTACCGAGTAGACTAGAATATTTCAAGTGAATCCTAAGCGTCCTCTTCAGCTTCACTTCTTCACGCCCGTGGTGCTGTCTGCCTTCCCTACCGTCTTTCTGTGTACAGCAGTTACAGTCCTTGGCGCGTTCGTGTTCTTGTTGGCCTCGAACTTTTGCTGAAGCGACGCCACGTTCGACTTGCTGCCGGCTGCCCTTTGAACCGGGTTCACCTTCGATCCAGAGTCTCCGGTGCTCTTCGTCTCGGTCTTCAGGGAGGATTTTGTCTGCGAGGTCTTCGAGGCAGGCTCGTTGTTCTTCAGCGTGGACAACGTTTTCGCCACATTCACGTTCCCCGTTGGCGACTTCTTCCTCTCCGCGAGGCTGCTCGTCGTCTTCGTGCCGGCGCTCGTCGGCTTTATCGGCGTCGTCGGCGTCTTGGCACCGCCTCTGGGCAACGTGGGCGTCTTCTGCACGTTCTTCGGCTGGAAATTCAACTTCGCGTTGTTCCCCAAAACGTCCGGCGACTTTGTACCGATCTGATTCGAACTCGAACAGCTGGACACCAGGTCCGGGCTGTTGAACCTCCCCCCGTTATCCTTAGGACTACAAGGCACAGTTTTCACGGATAATCTGTTCACCTGGGAATCCTGTTTGTCCAGGTTACCGCTCTGACCGCCAGTTTTCGCACCTGTATCCGTGTCTTCTTGCTTCGACCCTTTCGAACCACCGTCGGAATACTGTTTGGACCTCGATGCGCTATCCGGACCCTGTCTGGCGTTCGACTCCTTCGTCGCGGTACTCTTCGAGATGTTTGGCGGAGTTTTCGTTCGTCCAAGGGGAGGTTTCGTTCCCTCCTTGCCGTCGACCGTATCCTCCTCGTTTTTAGAGTTTGACGCAGTTCGAATAGGTCGAGTTTTCACCGAGGAGATCGGTTTGCCGGCAGACACATCCTCCACGGCTTTCATTCCCAGTTCCTTCGATATCGCATCGTTTAAATTCGAATTCGTCGAACTCGAGGACATCGGTTTACCTTTGTTAAGAGGTTTCACCTCAATCTTGTCGGGCTCCCGTCGGGGAACGTTCACCGCCGATGGATTCAGGTACCCTGAGCTCGTCGTCGAACTGGAAGAATTAAACTTACCAGAAGCAGAGTTCGAGTAAATACTTCCTGGTGACTTGTAGTGATTCGAGTTCATGTACGCTCCCAGAGAACTGTTCGAGCCTAAATCTTCTATATTCTTCGACGATTCCTCGCCGTTCTCCTTGTTCTTCCGCGACAGAGTCGCCGTAGAGTATATGGAATCGAAATTCCTATTCGATATCTCTGACACGATCTCTGACAACAGACCCATCGAGTCCAGCCCTCCGTTGGGGTTCCCTGCACATTCGACTCGTTTGGGTTGCTTGTACTCGTTATCTATCTGTTTCTCCAGTTCCATGTTCTTCCTACTCTTTTCAGGAATCGCCTCCTCGATGACCGCATAAATATTATCGCTGGACGGGGACTCTTCGGTTATCTTCGTTAACGAGGACTCCGAGACCAGGTTTATGCAGTCGTCGTATGCATTCTCCACGACCTTCTGGGTAGTCTTCGCCTGCGGATTCTGGTAGCCAGGCAGTCCAGGGATCTTCCCACTGTCGCTCATCTTGTCCGTGACAGTCGTCGAAGTCGGAGGTCCAGGGGGAGGAGCGGTCGGCCTTGAACTCGCTGGAATACTGGTCGGTCGCTTGACCGGAGTGGTCTGTCGCATCGAACCGAAGGTCTGAATGGCTGGTCTGGGTGTGATTTTGCTGTCTCTCATCGACTGAGCTCGCAGGACCACGTTCTTCTTCTCAGTTTCGATAACTGGAATCACCGGGATAGCCGGCGTAGGAATCTCTATCTCTTTCTGCGGGATAGGATTGGAAATTTCCAAATTTCTCAAGATCTCCTTGTCCATCACTTTGTTAGCCTTGTGATGCTGCGACCTAGGCAAAGAGTTTGTGTTCTTTTCCTCTTTCGGAGCCACTTGGAGACCGGTCTTCATGATCCCCGACGTTGGTCTCAGCATAGAGGCTATCCTATTCAAGGTGCCCCCTTTGTCCGATTTCTTCTCCGGCTCTGGTACCAGTACGTTGGTCAAAGGTGTGCTATTGGGTCTTTGAGGTTTCGGAAGCTCGACGGTGGCCGGAGGAGCAGGTGCAGGTCTGATCGGCACGTCCGGAGCGGGTCTGGCCGCACCTTTGTGGGAAACCAGCTCTACGGAGGTGCAGGTGGTCGCAGCTAGGACGGGACTGCTGATCAGGGGACGAGCTGTGCATCCCGGGTTCAGCGGAGGCAAAGTAGGAGCCGCGGAAGCTTCGTTGAAGCTGGAGGTCGTGGTCAGGAGGGAACTTCTAGGAGGATTATTCCTGGGCAGCGTCTTGATGTTCGTCTTGATAGCTACGGTAGGGATCGTAGGAGGCGGTGGGGCTGGTTTCATCGGTTCTGCGCTCTTTGCCGGTTGATTCTTGATCGGGGTGATCGTGAAACCTTTGAACTGGCCGAACAGATTATTGTTGTAGCGCTCGTCGGTTTCCGGTTTTGGCAACAGACTCGCGCACGCCGGATCCTGACTGAGACTAGAATCGATCGTTTCGATGTTACGAGGCAAGGGACTGGAACGATCGATCGTTTTGATGGACAGTCCGTTGTGGCCGCGATCGGTCCTGAAATTTTAAGCACAAGTGTAAGCCGGGGACTGGAGGTATCAAGCACCTGGCGAGTTCCGAGCCAAGGACGACGATTCGTACACGTTATCGCAGGGACACCGAGAGACTAGGCGCGACACATCGCATCATGCCAATATGCAACCATCCACAGACTTCGGGAGCCCCCCCCCAATCTCTCTCTCTCTCTCTCTCTCTCTCTCTCTTTCGATCTTATCTCAGAACGCATGCACAAACGCGAGAAACTGGCGGGGAATGTTAGTCAAAGATTAAAGTATTAGTTGCAAGCTCTCTGGAAGAAAGGAAATTTTCGTTTTTTTTTTGTTTGTTTGTTTAATTACAGAAGAAAACGGCGTACACTTTCTGTGAAACACTACTTTTATTCAATAAATCGTACAATTCATTCGTTCCAGCGTGAACGAGTATAGTAAAAATTATATAAAGACTGCTCGCTACGATGAGAAAAAATAATAGTCGAGCATCGATTCACTCTCTGTTTCATGAAGAATTACTAAGACTATTGAGTAATCGTTAATACTGACTCATCGACTCGGTTGCAAGCGAGACGTTCAGTAAACTTAAATTGCGAAAGCTAACGAAAAGAGATTCACTCATGCTCATGCTTCCGTCACATCGATTTCTATGCATGCTCTACGTTCACGGTTCTCAACCTTTTTTCGACCGAAGAAAGTATCTTCATTGATCGAGTCGAGCCTTCACCAGGATCGCATGAAGTTAACTCATGATTACCGAATCGCGGATTTATGCCGGTGGAGAACCGTCATTCTTAGCTTCTGATCACATTTTTTTGGCAATACTTCCACACGGCCTGTATCTTCTTGTCTAGGTATACTGATTTGAGCATGGAGTAATACACGGTACACGAATAAATAAATTGCCTACGCTCGAAACTGTCGCTTCGACGCGTTCACGTATACGTAATAGTTATAAAATTATATCTGTCTTTTCTATCCTCCAGTCTAAAATTTCGTAAAAATATCAAAGTGTCGTTCAACACGCAGACTAAGGCAGGACTTTCTGTCTACGGGTTGCGCGGTGCCCGGAGATTCTTCGACGAATCATTTAATACTTAACATTTAAGTACGTGCTCTTTCCAAGAAATAAGAAGCCCTGCACCCGCGAGTATTCATCGTTTAAACTATTGCAGCTTCAGGGATCACAGTGCACAAATTCGGATCATTTTGGCAATGATAAGGATTAAACCGCATCAACCACCACCGTTACTGCCAACCCTGCATCATCATAATGCAAAGATCGTAGCGCGAACAAAAAGTAAAGTTTACTACGACCTTCGCACTGAAACGGACAGGGAACTTTCAAAATGGGGAACATATTGAAAGTGAAAGAGGTAAGTGAGGGAATGGAAAGAAAGAAAGAAATCGTTCGACACGGGGGTACGGTGAAATCAGATCTTTGGCTTCAAACTTTGGGCTGGTGCCGGCGGAGGTGGTGGCTTTTTGTTGTAAAAAGGAGCAGGTGCCTTCGCGTTCGGTTTCTCGCGAGGCAACAACGGGTCACCTGTCCTTGGCGCGACGCCAGAACTGCCAGGGCTTTCGTTCAGGTGCTCGAACTTCACTTCCGTTTTCAACGTCAGCCCTTTCACGTTCTTCGACTGTCTTTTCTGCATTTGCTGAATACGTTCGGATATTTTCGAGCCCAGCTCCGACCTGACGGTATTCTTTCTCGGCTGGGAATCCACGGACAAGGAAACGGTCGCGGTTTCGGTGTCGTCGGACCTCCTCTCGGCGGTCTGATCCGCGTTCGCGAGCAACATCGACTTTCTGTATTCGATGTTGTTGCTGCAGTTAATGGCGTCTGGGTTAGTGGTCGATATCAGGTCGGTTTTAGTGATCTGAAGCTTCTCTTTCGTCGGCAGGTTGTCGCTGATCGTGAATATTCTATTAGCGTCCCGCGTGCCGTGTCGCCGCGGCAAAAAGAAGATCACGACTCTCTCGTAGAAGCTTTTGCCGATAGTGTGATTAGCGGAGGTCGGCCCACGAGCACCGCGCGTCGACGTAAAAGCATGCGGTTTGCGTTTCTCTTTAACACGGTCGAAATTAGATACGTACGTTGACATCATGCCCTTCTTCCAGTGCTGGCCCGGGTTTCTCACGTACCAAATACCGAACGAGGACAGGGCAACCATCGGCACGATGCCCAGAAAGATTATGTACAGGGCCATTATGAAGTCGTTTCTCGCTGTAACAACCGCGACAGAACCAACAGATTAGTCTACTTGATGATACGTCTTCGTTGCGCTTCGACCAGTGCACCGTATGACATGACAATAGGGTCAATGAAGCTGGAACGAGTCGTCGAGTGTACAAAGATGAGGATGAAGATGAAGATGAAGATGCAGAGGCGAAACGTGACGACATGTATTTCACGTATGTATGCCTGCAGATATAAACGTATCGCGCCCGTAACAAATAATTAACGTTCGATCGAGCGAAATGGAAAGTGAGCTCCGAGTCGAAGAAGGATAAGAACGCCGGCGAGAAGATCAGGAACTTTTGATGATACTTTAAAGAATGAGAACAGTGAAATGTATGAAGGTTATGGGCGAAGGGAGTCAGCTGCTTCAGTCTCATCGAGGATACGAGTTAAGAGTTCTGGAGCAAGCCTATGAAAGGTTTTGGAATGCTTCTCGTGGCGATGTATGCGACAGAGGTCGCTGAAGGCTCTAGCAGCTCGACTAAATTTGAGAAAATAGATTCACCGTTCGGATCCTCGGCTGGCCCACTGTCCTCCGATCCACCCACTCCAGGTTGAGTGCAATCAGGTGGCCGGAAGCCACGATTGCAGTGACAGTGTCCGAGGCTGTTGCACACCCCGTTGCCTCCGCAATCATTGGGACACGCTTTCCCTCCGGACACGGACGCGCGCAAGTCAGCGACCGGCATACATTTCTGATTCACGCACATCTGCAATCGGAGAAATTTGCATAAGGTACAGTACTCGCGAGAAACGTCCTTCGGGATCGTCCGATTCCCCGTTACCTTGCCGGGTGCGCACTTGGCGCCATCGGGAGCGAGGCCAGGGTCCACCTGGTTCAGTCCCAAGTCCACGATGGCCGAACGACAGGCTATTATCTTCCCCCCGTTGTTAATGAAAGAGTGACTCAGTATCGCGACGGACTCCATTCCGAACTCTAGCCTCTCGTTCAAGTGCTTGCAATGAAGCATCCCGCAGAGAAGATTTCTGAAAGAATTTCCTTTCCATTGTATCCGCACAACCTAGGTGTCTGTACATTGGCCGAACAGTCGCCATCGTTATCGGTCGTTTCATCAACCGGTGGAACAAAGAGACAAAATACTGAGCCTTACTCGTCGGTGCACCTCACGTAGCTGGACTCGACCCTGTTGTAGCCACAGTTTCCATGCTTGGTGCCCTTATTGTTCATGTCATAACACTGAGCATCGGAGGAAGTACCCGTGGGACCCCAAAGCAGCTTGCATTGATCGTTGTGCGTCCTGCAGGATCCCTGATAGCAAAACGCTTTCCCCATGCTGCACGATTCTCCGTCCATTTTGAACACATCCGCCGGACAGTACTCGCTCTGTCCGGTGCAGTATTCAGGCAAATCGCACTCGTGCTCGGCGCTTCTGCACTCGGTCCCCGCGGTTTTGGGTCTGCAAGTTTTCAGGTCACAGCACTCTCCGGTCGCGCAGCTCGCGTTGCTGTGCAGCATGCACGTGGTGACGTTGCAGCAGGGATTGTCGCAGTTCTCCTCCAGCCCGCAATCGCACTGTTCCCCGGGTTCCACGAACCCGTTCCCGCAGATGGGACTGTCGAACAGTTTCTGGGGCTTGTTTCGTAGACAGTAGTCCATCCCGTGCTCGAAGGCCAGAGCCAGATGCTCCAGGGAGCAGGAGGACCAATGCGTAGGGCCCGACGAGCCGCTGGACGAGGCCATGATGCATCTGTAATCAGATGCAATCAACGCGTTTAGGTGATAGCTCCGGCGAAATGACGGTGATCGCGATCACGCCCCTGCGAGGGATGATTGATGCGTCTGTTTCACACAGCAGCGTGGGAGCAGAAAGATCGAAGACCTCAGAGATCATTCGGGCGATCGATGAACGGGCATAGATACGAATCCATCGAATGGACCGTCAGAATGTTCTGAGGGCGAATCAAATTCGAAAGCGATTTAATCTATCGTAACGGTCACTGTGCGATCCAAGCAACGGAATTATCTTCCAGAATCGAGAGGAGAGAAGATCTATAACCTACTTCTCTTCGGGGCACTCGCAGTCGGCTGAATCGTGCTCCATGCCAAAGTTGTGACCCATTTCGTGGGCCACGGTGGCGGCCACTAATCCCACGACGTTCGAGTGGTCCATGGAGACACCGCCGGAGAACTCGTACGTACATATCGGCCCCTTAAGCGCCTTTCCAACCACGCCACCTTCGAAGGTGATTCGCCTGAAAGTTTCCAAGTTCCCGTACAGAGTTTCCAAAGCACGATACCCGATATTTCTCGGCTCGTGACTTACGTCAACAGTTGGGCGTTATCGTTCGGCATGTCCTGGACCAACTTCTCCCTTCTGTATCGTAGGAAATTCGACAGGGTGCTGTCTCCGTTCGGAGACAAGGTGATCTCGTCCGTGTCGGACCAAACTTGCACGCCAACCAGAGCGATAAATATATTCAGTGGCATGTACAGCTGCAACACGATAAATCTCTCATGTCTTTGCGTTTAACCCGAGGTCATTGTTCGACAACTCAACCTTGAGATTTCGAGACACCGCCTCGGTCGTCAGACAATGATAGTTTTAAAGGTTCGATATTTGTGAAGAAGTCAGCCGCAACGGTGCCGTGGTAAATTATCCTTAATTTTCGTTAACGATCGCACTGAGAGGGGAAGGGTAGCGTACTAACAGCGTTGATGATGTTGGCGATGTCCTTGCAGTGGTGGTACACCTTGTCCAGGTTCTCATCCAGGGCTATGTACTCCTTCTTATCGATCACGAGGACCAACTCCACGTAGCGCGAATGCCTGTTGGCGTTGTACGGACCCCTGATCACCTCCGCCGCCCTTTTATGCTGCAAAAAAAGTTCCGATCGTTGTTGCGGACGAGGGTGCGAAGGTTCGCCTAACTTCCGAAGAAGGTCGGTCAAAGATCGATCGGTGCTTTGAAGATAAATCAGTTTCTAAGGGAATACGGTGCAAGAAGGTGATCGAAGGAGATAGGAAATAGATACTGAAAGTCCTTGATAGATGGAAACTGCGGCGGAATTCGATAGCGGAGAACAAATGGGATGTCTCCTGGGATTCCGGTGATTCGAAGGTGAGGTGAGAGCAATCGATAACGTACCCTGGTGGCTCTGCCGAGGATTCCATGGGGCTCACGGCCGAGAACACGATGCGGCGTTCCCTGGTAACCTGTGTGGAAGAAAAAACCAACATGATCCTCGGTCGGATTCCCGGTAAAGTTAAGGACAAAGAGACGAGGGAGCCGGCAGAATCTCGCTCCCACATTCGTTAAGACCGTTAAGGAGAGACCAGTCTTCGAGAGAGACGGGTCCTCCGGGCCTGGAAAGGAACGGGAGCTGCAACGAGCAAGGGCAACAGCTCTGGAAACCGTCCATCTGGCTTCCTAACTCGCTGCGAAGGACGAATTCGCGGAGACGCGGAGTTACGCTCGAGTTCAGGTTCGTCGGCGAACTTCCAGGTATCGCAGCTACGAATTTCGCAAACTCCACGGTACGTCGATGTTCATGAAAATGCTCATTCATTCCGGGAGGAAGGAATAAGTTCGAGAGGACTGCATCTCCAAAGATGCACAGGATGTAAAACCGATTCACGGAAATACCCTTGAAACTGTTGGAGATATCGAGAAACGATACTCACAGAAAAAAATGTTTCCAACGGTTTCGAAGATGTTCGGTGACTCACGAAAAGAGCAAACTTGTACGTTACTTCAACATTCTTTCACCGAAGATCTCTTCAGGGTGTTGTTCTTCGTGGCAAGGTTGCAATATCCGGAAGAAATTACATTTGAAATGCTCCTGAGAGACTCGTGGTTGATCAGCTGCATGAAAATGAAAGAAGACAAGAAGTTATGGAAGTATTTCATCAATTTCGTGAGTCACCGTATCCAGCCTGTGCTTTGTGTTGCGAACACGAGCCTTGACCGAGTTACCCGTATTGCTCCGGTGTCCTCTCAACCATTGCTTTCCAAGTTCTCCCCTGGGAGACGCTTTCCGACTCGCAAACAGCTAACACGCGAGCCGTCAAAGTGACGTTCGAATTCGCTGGGACAACCCATGCAGCGGGACGCAAAAATAAATGCATAACGGCTTACCGCAGGTGCGATTGGCCACGAGATCGCTGTGCCTGTAGACGTAATGGTCCGAATCCAAGGACTCTTTCTCCGGCTGAATGTGATGAAGATTCTCGCCGTCGAAAACGACTCCTCGAAGTCCTCCGCAGGTCGACAATGCCACCCAGGAACCGGGAACGTCTCTGACGCTTCCCTGATAGTGACAAAGTTCCTGCGAATTTCAAGGAAACACCGATTCCGTTAGTTCTTCCCCGGCGGCAAGTTTTTCCGAGGGACCTCCTCGTCGTCTGCACCGAATTCCTGACGCTCGACGCGCCAACGGAGTACGTTTTAAGCCGTTAAGCAGCTCGGTCGCGTTGTCGACCCGATGGGAAGACGCTTCGCGTAATGGAAGACTCTGGTAGCCGCGTCTTCAACGACGGTTCGCCAACGAACCGGGGGACTTTCCCGTCCTCCGCGTTCTTTGGCGGGTACCGAATCGCCTGGTTTCTCGAGTTCATGCGGCAGGAGGACGTTGCTACGGCGTTGATCGCATCTTTTTCATTCGATAATTTTTTTCTCACAATGAGTCAGAAGTTATTTCAGACGGCAGTCTCTACCGACTCACCCACCCTATCCGTATCGCGATATTTCGACGAGACATCGAGCACGCGATATCGCACGAAGCGCATCAAAGGTGTTGAGAAATCGGACGCGGAGCGTGTACGCGTCGCGTGTACGCGTCGCGCCCCACCGGGCATACCCTGTATATTTCACACAACTTGAAACACATTTCTGTTTCGAAGAATTACGAAAAGCTCGACGGTCCGAACCGACATGCTTGCGTCCAAAAGAAATGAAAGGGCAGGGGCATCGATCTCCGAGTTCGTGCGAATGGGAATAGGAGGATCCAGCTTGTTCCTCCGCGGCCGAAGAGCTTCATCATTTTGAAAAATCCGGTCCCGGCGATGAGCGGCCGGAGAATTCGATGTGCGAGAAAGAAGCGGGCGCGTGCGTTATCTCGACGGGTTGGGAAATAAATGCGGAAAGTTCGGGAGGAGTTCTCGATGGCGTCGCAGCGGAAAGCCGAGAATGAATTTCCCTCGGCTTATCTTGGATTCTCGCGCACCGTGGCTGCAACCGCTACAAATATAGTTGGCCCAGATTCTCTCGGGCCGGCCACTTTTCCGTCTTCCTTTTGCTCCTCGCCGCCGAGGGAGGATCGAAAAGCGAACATCGAAGCGGCAGCGCCACGACGAACGATCCACCGTTCGATCATCTCGCGACTCTTCGTCCGCGCGATCCGCGATCGGCGAAAAGCCGCCGCGCGGCCGATTTTCTCGTCGAATTTTTCACGAATTTTCGGACGAACGGCCGATCCTCGCCGGACGGGGGGATTCAACTCGGCGAATATTCCTTTTATCGCGAAACACCGGGAGAACAAAGGCCGGTAATTAGTCTCGTTTCGACCGCTCGAAACCTCTGAACAGCATTGCAACCAGTTAGATTCGCAGAATTTCCCCCATTTAAACGACCGAAATTAGCTCGTCCGCTTGTCCTGCAACGCGAGGCGAGCGCAAATAAACGGTGGCCAGAGGGGGAGAGAGAGAGAGAGAGAGAGAGAGAGAGAGAGAGAGAGAGGGAGAGAGAGAGAGAGTGAGTGAGTGAGAGAGGGAGGGAGGAAGAAAGAGGCGGAGATGGCGACTGGACGTGCCAATTCATTTATTCAATTGCGTAAAATGTGGAAGCGACGACAACAGAGCGCAACGAACTCGCCGCTCGATGAAACACCGCCGTCCGATGCTTTATGCTCGGCCATTAACCGTAAATAACGTGGCTCGCGGAAATTTATATCAATGGTGGGTGTTTGAATCGTTAAAAAACCTGCGAGCCATCGTTTTTCTTCGTGTCCACGCGAAGCAGAGAACGTTATTCTTCTCGGGTGATTCACGATGCGAACGCGACGTTAACGGCTCTCGCGAAATAGAAATTTTCGAGTACGGTTCGTCGGAGGAAGCAGTCGATTCGAAGCGGACGAAATTTCTCTCCTTCGTGCCTGCCGATTTCCACCGTCGATCCGCGCTCGAAAACAGTGAAGAAACATAGATTTACCATTATTCCACGCGACCAGATTTGTCCGCGTAAATTGTCTGGAAGCTGCTTCGGTGTTTCGGATCGTCCGAGAAAATTGGGAGCTGCGTCGCGGCTGCAGCGGGAAAACAGGGAGTGGTTGGACGAAGCCGAAGCTCGCTCGTTATCGCGTGCACGCTGCTCGTCAACGTTATTTAAGAGTGATCGATACTCTCGAAACGACCACCGTCGTATCCATCTATACCCGAGTTCGTCCTGGAAACGCACGGCCAGCGAGTCACCGGTATATCGATTCCAGCTTTCATCGCACCTGGACAACGATTTCGTCGCGAACCGCCGAATATTCGGTAAGAACGAGGGAGATTCCGCTCGACGGCCAGAGTCGTTTCCTTTGGCGACCCGAAGCTCGGAACGGTGACATCGGCGAGGACGCGATGCGACATCGATAGGCCGATTCGATCGAGATCCTTCCGTCGTAAGATCGTACTCACCGCTTTCGAGGGGCTGTGCACTCTGTAGGTTCCTTCATGCTGATGACGTTGCTGATAGCCGACCGGAATCAGATCCGTGTTCAAGCCGAGGTCCAGGATGCGTTTCACCCCATCCAGCTCGAAACCCACCGTCAGCACGTCCGCGTGATCGATGTCCTGAAACAGGAAAACATTTCGTTCCGTCACACAGCGTCGACGCTCGGTTTGAAATTTTCCCCGTTGACCGGGGCTGGTATCGGGGTGCTTCCGACGCTCGAAACCCACCCGCCGCCCCGCAGAAATCTCCTCCGAGACCGAAGAATGAGGTTCCAGATCTCGGATCTGTACCGCGAACACGATCGAATGAATCAGGCATATAAAAATGATACGATTCACCGCTTTCTTTGTCGCGTACCGGAGCATTTCCGCCCACGAGCGGGATAAAACTCCTCCGAATCGAAGTTCGAACGCATTGTAATCGTTTCGAGGCTCGACATTATGCACCTGTTGCGCGACGGGACGGTCCGGATCGAGATAAAAGAAGAAACACGGCACGATCTCGCGAAAATCGAGTCCTCCGTAAAAACGGGTGAACAGGCTTCGATCGTTGGCTGATCGAAGCTGGGATTTCCTATGCGCGACCGATACAATGGAGAAGAGCGTGTCTCTGTTTTACTGTCAGCGATTTTCAACCGCTCTTGCGGTCATCCGCGTCTGCGATCGTCCGCTCCAGCAACGGTCTAGCCGCAACGCGCTGCGATTCGTTTCGAAAACGTGTGAAAATCCATTTCGACAAGAAGAAATGCCGTCAAAGTTGCAGTTTTCTCCACAGGAGGACGAAAAAGTAATGGAAGATGTCGCGCCAGCGTCCTATACGACATCGGTAATAAAGATTATAAAAATGACATGGCGAAGGAAAATGCGTGTACTCGGGTGTATCGCTCTCCTGGATGGAGAAGACATTGCTTTTCGAAACGAGTCGCAGGGCGTTGCGGCTGGACCGCTGCCGGAGCGACCGATCGCAAGAACAATTGAAAAACGCGTCCGACCGGTCGCACAGAGGAAATTATCCGAGAGAAAGGTGCATGCTTCTCAAAAGAGTCCGAGGATCGCGGATTGAATCGATTCGTTGTTCATTGCATTGGTAAATATAGATTTTCAATATTTTCATCGATCGTCCGAAGCGATTGAAAAAATCATGCGCCTTCGGTTGTTTCGAGCATACTTTCCCGACGCGAACGATTCGACGATGAACAGGCAATAGCATTATCAACGACGAGGGCTCGCTTTCTGATTTCGCGCGGCGCGCTCGTTGCTCTCGAACCGTCTCGAAATTCATCGAATCCACTGACGAACGCGGGCAAGGAAAAAAATATACCGCTCGCTAGATTTTCACCGTCAGCTGATTCGTTTCCGCGCGAACTCGTCGGATCGCGGAGGCGGAAAGTCGACCGTTTAAAAATTTATATTCCCTCCGACCTCGATGGCGAGCTTTTTCGACGGACGTGCGCGCTCTCTCTCTCTCTCTCTCTCTCTCTCTCTCTCTCTCTCTCTCTCTCTCTCTCTCTCTCTCTCTCTCTCTCTCTCTCGCGCGCGCGCAGGCCGACCAGCCAAATGAATTTACGGATCTCGTTTGCGCCCTCCGTTCCAATCCACCCTATGTTTAATTCATAGGGGATGCGCCCCTCCGGACCGCTTCTCCTCCGACAGGAAATATCCCGTGGCTGTGTACATATTCAAGGAACACCGTGTGCACTGCGGGGTCGAGGTCATCGAGCGAGTCAATGTTTCCTCCTCGAAATCTCGAGGAGATTCGAGGAGGACTCCATTTATTTATTTCATTTGGCTTCGCTTTCGCGGTACAGCGGAATATCTGTATCGATCGCGTAACTATTGTTCAAACGTTCGGGTGTAGTTTCGGGCTCGACGACTCGCGACGCTTGCACATCGGACAGCATGAAATCTGCTTTTCGATCATGCGAGACTCTGCTGCAACGATCATGCGGAAACCCTCGACGACGAGTCTTGGCGAAACAGTCGAATTCCGGGAGCAGAAGGAAAAAAGACAACGATGATCGCGACTCTCCGTGGAGGCGGGAGGTAGTCTCGATCCATCACTGAGGAAGGAGAAAAAAGAAAAAAGAAAAAAGAAAAAAGAAAGAAGAGAAAAGAGATGCAATATATTCGGGGAGATCCGTGATTCGAGATTGGACCGCTCCATCGAACGGGAGAGCGCGCGGGAACCGGTGAAAAAGCTTTTCCCGGGTGATACGTTTCAGATATTCCGGGCACGCGGAGAGGATGCAGCCAGGCAGGATCGACGATAGATGGATATCCGCGGAATTCTCTCGGCGCGGATTCTATGATCGTCGTCGAACAGTTAGCAATCCATACCTGGCCGGCTGCCAATTCCGTTGGCGAACGTTTCTCGATATTCCGCTGCCGTGACCCCCGCTTATTCTTGCTCGATATCGAGAAACAAATGCACCGGGAGGTCAGGGTTTCCCCCGGGACACGGTCCTTCGGCTAACGAATTACAGGTCGGGTCTCGAAACGGGGCTGATTCGACTCTTTTCCGGACCACGTACCTTTCAACGTCCTCCGTAATCTTTTACGGAATACTCTTCCACGTCCGGCAGACCGCGCAGCGGATTTTCCGACGTTTCGCCGTTTTATCTCTTGTTATTTCTAGCCGCGAGAAGATACAATTTTCCCAGCCAAACTTTCTCAAGTTTACTGCTCGATGCACAGCTGGCGGCGGACCGTCTTCGGATCGTCCGTGTATCCAATACTTTTTCAGCCGCTGCGTTACCTTCGGCTGGCCTCCCGCAGCCCCCCCGTTTGCGACAGTTCTTTCGGATATATTTCTCGGTGATTCGAACGGATCCGTTCGCTACGCAAACCGACGCACTTCAAATGGTTTACGGTTATCCGTGAAGTCCGTCACGTAGCTCTGTTCGTAACGCGAAACGGTCCATGAGGCGCTTATTCTGGAGCTTCCTGAACGAACAAAGCTATACCAATGGAGTAGAATTTGTTTTCACTTATCGATCGATTTCCTCTTCCGCGGAGAGGGCGAAACGCGCTCGAGTTTCACCTGAAATTCGGTCAGCAGGATCACCGCCGCACAGGGGAGGAGAGAAAGTTCTTCCTCTCTGACAGGGAAGGTCTGGCTCGTTTAAGCGAGAGATTTCGAGGAAACTGGCATAAACGTGATCCCCGTGGCCCATTCGCCGCGCCCGCAACACCATCGTCGCCGCGCCGCGCCGCGCAGCATTTCCGCGAAACCGCTATCCTTGATTGCGTTCTCCCGTTTCGCGGCGAACGAGCCAGGAACGCGAGAGGACTCGCGCGAGCTCGTTTTTGGAAATTATTCCGGCCACGAGAAACGCCACTTTGCGTCTTCGTGCCTCCGAAAGCCTCGTTTTCCGTGAATATTGTGCCGTTAACCTTTTCAACTAGACCCGGGTGGCTTTCGGACGAGATCTCTACTTACCAGCCGAGCGTTATCCGTTCGGATGGCGAGGAATCGAACGAGGAAGCGGTCAATTTCAGTTTCCATTTCACTGTTATCGGCGACGCATCGACCGAGGTCCTGCTCGTTCGAATACCCTGAACGATCACCGTTCGACCCTGCAATTTGAACTCTTTGCGGTTCCACGTCGCGCGTTTCGTCTCTCGGATCCAACGGCGTTCATCGTGTTTTGTTCGTCGGTCGGTCGATACGCTCCGTTATCGATCGACCGGTCATCGAACGATCGCGTCTCGTCCGCGTTCGATCAGGCTGAAACGGAAAGCTGGATAGCGTTGCACTATTTTTTACGTTTCCGCCATCGAATATAGAACCGCCTTCGCGCGTCGGATCGAATGGAAACGAAAACGAGCGATCCGGATTTCAAGTCCGGTTTCTCCGCGCGATGCCACCGATCGCGTTCGGACGTATATACGCGGCCCGAGGATCGATCGCCTGGACAACGTTTGGAACGATGACGCGATGACGCGATGACGCGATGACGCGATAACGCGCGGGATTTATGGCGTTAATTTCGAAACGAATGCCTTGCCGCTCGCAATCGTCCTGGCTGATCCGTCTGCGGTCGTCGGGACGATTTCGCGCGGCACCGATGACGCCTGATGACGTTAATACCGAGGAAAATAACGGGGTTGTTAATTGTTACGGGAACAGGCGAGACGGCGGAGGCGTTAATTATTCGAAGAGACGCGGCTTTCTTGGAAATTCGTGCGGTTAACGAGCTAGAGCGGCACAATGCTCGTGGTAAATGTACAGAGGGCCCCTTTGTGGGTGCAGCTTAGGATGAAAGGCATCTTTTAGCGCGGCCTCGACGACTGGGTCGACGGTGGAAGAACGCCGAGGAAGGAGGAACCGGCGTTTCCGCATCCTAGAGGCCTCTGATACCGGCAAAGCCCCCCCTCCCCTCCCGTCTCTGGAAATGATTAACGCAATCTGCGAGGGAATTCCCATTGTGCTCGACGACCACCCCCGGTTTTTCAACGACCGCTCGCTTCGTCCTGCTCGTCCTTTATCGCTGCCTCGATCTCCCGAACAAGCGGCCGCTTCCGGTCGCGAGCAAACCTTCGACCGTGCTCTGCTCCCCGCTGGAGCCGCCGTTCCTTGCGTACGCGCGCTCTTCGACGGAAGAACGATCGGAGTCTCCGCGCGTATCTCGCGCGCCGTTCAACCTTTCGCGGCCGGGCGAGATTCGGGTTCAGAGATTCGAGGGTCGTTCGCGTGCGTGTGCCGACGACCAACGGAAGATAATGCTTCTCCGCTCCCTTTCGTCGTGTCTCCGCGAGCTGCAATTCAGATTTCCGCTGTAATTTCGCTGGAAGCTCGGAGAGAGTTCCGCCGTCCGGATCTTTTCGGACGTCGGGGGCCGGGCGTTTTAAAAGCTGCTCCGAACGTTTATCTCCGTGTTCCCTTTGGATCGACCGCGAAGTCTCATCATCGGTTTCAGGCGAGAAGGATGCAGGATGTGCGCGCGGCGATAGAGGAACCGCTCCATTTCCCTTTGCAGCCGGAAACTCGTCAGCCGGATAAAAGGAAGCTGCAGGATCTCCTCGCATCAGCCCTTCCTCCTTCTCCGCGGTCGCCCGCTGGACGATGCGATGGTCGGGAGGGTCCCGACAAACCGACGAACCGCGTCGAGAGTTGATCGTAGGGCAGCTTTCGCAGCCGGACGGCACGCCCTGAACCGAGGCATGCGGTTTATCGGGAAAACACGGAACGTCCCGAGGATCACGGATTCCTGTGAAACACGGTACACGGTTTTGGATGGCCCGCCGAAACGGAGGCGGCTGAGACGTCCGACGCGAACGTTTCGCGTCTCTCTGTGGTCGCGAGAGAGATCCGATGCGCGAATGAAATTGGCAACGAGTCGCGAAAACGGGACGTCCCGCGCGAAGGCAACGGCGCGACGAGATATCCGGTTGATGGAGGCGGTTACGGGGGCATCGGGGGATACGCGCAATACCTTCTCGCAGGTTATCGATGAAATTTCCGTCGCGACCCGTCGACACCTCGCGTTTCATGCTGCCAGACTGAATTTCGTATTCGCGCCGCGACGAGGCATTTGCATTGAAATTGTTGCACCCGTCGACGGGTCGCCTGCAGCATTCCAAGTCGCGCGCGAGTGCACGACACGACGTTCCTCCGCCCGTAATTCCGCGCGAGCTTCGATTTTTCCACAGCCACGTTTTCCAGGAACTTCGCCAACTCCCCGGGAAAAACGTGCAACGGAAGGGAAGCGCGCCGCCGACGCCGTGGACGGACTTTCGTCGTCGAGACAGCGTCCCTCGATTCGAGATCGCCCTTCGTTTGCTCGACGATACGAAACTAGAACGAATACGGGGCCCCGATTCGAAGGTCTCGTCATCTTGAGAGTTGGTACGAACGTGAAACGCAATGGACCCCGTGGGGAAAAACGGCCGAGAGAATTGAGAGAGGGATGCGCGACCTTGAGGGGCGGGAAATTTCTGTGTCGCTGCGCCGGGCTGGGGCGCGGCGGACGGTCCGTTCGTCGGATGCCGCGGACTCGAAACCGGCCGATCTCGCGACGCGAACGAACCGAGGCAATTGACCTCGTTTCTCGTTATCACGGGGAAGAATGAACGCTATCAGCGCGTCTGTCCACGGCGACGAATCTAATTTCCTGCTGCGCAGCCTCCGTTGCCGTGCGTCGCGATCGCGCAGCTGATCCCTTGCGCAAACGCGCAACGACGACTCTCCGGTAACCGACGAACCTGTTTTCTCAAACGCTTCGCCTTATCGGCGTTATCGTTGTCGCGTGAAATCCTTTTATGATTCAGCGATAACGCGCAGCAACGACAAAACGGTGCAACACACTCGAGCGAGTTTCTTGCGCAGCGCACGCTCGAAGCGGAAGCGTGTTTGCGGAGCAACGCACGGTGCGGTGTCCGGCCTTTGCTCGATGCATCGTCCGTTCGGGGAATCGAGGAAGTCCCTTGACCAACGTCATATGTTTCATCCGTTCGATTGTACGCAGTTGCATAACAACGCAGCAAAGGGATCGCGAAGTCCTGTTTCTACGGAATGTCTCATCCGGATCTATTCACGGCGATATCCGCGAAACCCATCACCGACATCGAACAACGTTTTAGATGAAAGTCGAATGATTTCGAAAGAGACGCACCGTGGGGCGTGGATTTATGATATTATGGGATGCAGGTACCGCTTCGCTTCGCAACATTGCAACGAACATATCCAGCGGACCAGCGGCTTTCCGACAGAAATACCCCCACGCTTCTTTATCGAGACAGAAGATCTTCGTCGATCGATGCATTCAAAAATATATTGGTATTTCATTCAGCTTCCGTCCAGAATGTTTTTCGATATCACCATCGATGCGAAGGATACTTGCCTGGCTCGATCGCACCCCCTTCGGGTGGAAAAATTGATCGCATAAGGTTTGAAACGAGTACGTACATTTTCCTTGGTGGACGAGATCTGCC
Source organism: Macropis europaea (assembly GCA_916610135.2). Lineage (NCBI taxonomy): Eukaryota > Metazoa > Arthropoda > Insecta > Hymenoptera > Melittidae > Macropis > Macropis europaea. Next base: position 752,223 of record OU744346.1, read on the forward strand.
GCTTGGTCCTCCCGTGGTAAACTCGCGGCCTGACCAGCGTGTGCCTGCTGAAATCTGGGGACGGTCCTGCAACAGAGCGGAAATCGTTAGAGAGACATTCTTCCCTTTGTCTCGAGTTTGCGCGCGCTTTAACGAACGAGCGAGCGAGCGAGCGAGTCGAAGGGAGACGTTTGTCCCCGCGGACAGACGTTTCGAATTCGCTGGCAACCGTCCCGCCGACACACCATTGTCACAAAACTCGCGTTCCCCGACGCTAATTACATCGAGAGGAGTCCTTGACGCCGAGCTTGAACAATGAAACGACCTCCGAGGGCTTTTCGTCCAATTTTCTCACCGGCCTCCCCCGCCCGCCCGTTTTCCGAACCATCGATCGTCCCGCGTCCAGCGAATTTTCTTCGCCGCTTCCACCAAACCGTCGCGATGGAACGTTACCTTTGTTATTCCGCGTATCATCGGCCGTATCTCCGAGCCGCTCCACCAGCCTTAACCGAGAGGATATTAAAAATAGACATTCCCGTTGCAGCTGAATCGCGAGAGTTTCGACCTTGATCGAGCTCGCTGGAAGATCCACGAAATCTGCGTTTCAAAGCTCTCGACGGCTCTGCGCGCGTGTTCCAGGTCGAAGAGGGCTTGGCCCGCGATTCGTCATCCCGTCGAGAGCACACGATTCCGCCCGAGCGTGGGCCGTTCTCGGGTGTAGCTATCGAATGAACTATAATTACCGCTCGTCGCTCGCATTTCGCCGGAACGTTCGGGCGGACGCGGACGATGAGGAAAAGAATCTGATATTCCCAGCGTCGACCGGTTTTCGATCCAGAAAAGCGAGTACCGCGTTCAACGGGAATTCCCGGGAGCAACGAGCACGCTGAAATCTGGACGCGCGCGAATAATCGAACGGGAGAGGAGTTTGTTCGCGGAAGAAAGCTCGTCGGATCGGTTGGAATTTATCAAGGAATTCGGTTAGCTCGGATTTAACCGAGCAACCGTAATTTCCGTGGCGGGAGGAGGAGCCGGTGGATTCGCGGGTAGCTTGGGCAGGATGTTCCAGGGACCGGCGCGGCGTTCCTTTTTCGAGCACCCTTCGTCGAGAATGAAATATTCAAAGAGCGGCGAATCGAACGCGTCGAATGGCAGGCTCGCTTTCGAACCCGATCAAACGCAGAGGGGAGACTATGAAACGGAGATCGGACTCGTGCTCGGTCGAGCGGGATCCGGTGGAGGTTGTCGCGGATCGACGGGAGGGAACTGGGTCAACGTGAAATTTCGATCGGTCGTTTAAAGCGCGGACCGTCGAGGATGCCGCGAACGGAACCGACGGGACGCGAGCACATGTGCGCTGCTTATGGGAACGAGATTGACGTCAAGGGTTTCGAAGGAAAAAACCGAGCTCCCGCAAAAAGATCGGCCAAATGTACGCGTCGATGCCATGGGTCGAACCACGAAATTCATCCGCGTGACGCAAACGAGAATCCTCCAACTTTCCACGTTTTTTCCTTTCGCGTCCGATTCGGTCCGTGAAACGGTTCGCCGTTCTTGCTGTTTTTTCAAAGGAAAATACCGGACGAGCCGCGTACGCGTCGTTGAACGACGATTTACACGGGCGAACAGAATTCTTTTTCAATCAACTTCCCGTGGGGAACGAGCTTCATTTTGAATCGCTCTCGCAGCTGTATCGTCTCGATCGACCGCACCGTTCGTAATAATCGGAGAATCGCGGACTCGCGTATCGTCGAAAGGTCCGATCGCGAAAAGTGGAAGACCGTAAAAGAAAAGATTCGCTTCACGATCACGGAGCCGTCGAGAATGAGATTCTTTAACGGTCGGAGTGAAAAGTTTCCGGTGGGTCACCGACGGCCCACGGAGCCCCGGACGCGTTAAAAAGTCCGAGACTCCGGTTGCTTCGAGCGACAAACGTATAAAGCGCAGAAAAATACGCGGACGAAACGAACGAAGCCCGTTTGCGTATGGTATTGATGACCGACCCGCTAATTTCGCCCATGAAAACACGGCGATCCAATCCAGCCAACGTTGCCGAATAAACAATGAGACGGCCGCAAATCGGTGAAGCAGCCTGATAAACGCGTGTCAACGTCGGCGACGATCCCGACCGCGTCGTTTGTTTACGAAATGTCCGCGCCACGGGCTATCCCGCGACTGATATGAAATTCCGGCGGTGTTTCGGGCCATCGGTGGCCCAGCGGTGCGTAATTCGATTCAAATAACGTCGGACACTGTCCTGATCGTCGCGCGCGTTAACGTTACAAATGCACGGCTAAACGGCCACCGCGAGCGCGCGCGCGCGCGCGTCATCCTACGTTTTCCCTGCTAACGAACGTAATAGTAACCGGTTCGCTGCGAACGTTCATCGGGGAACGCTTCCGGTGCCGGGTTTCTCCGCTGAAGACCAGGCAACTTTTCAGTTTTCCGTCAGGATAATCGACGACGGACGAGACGCGACGTTTCCGAGTCGAATCGTGAACAGAGACCGTTAACGAGCGAATTTCACGGGCGATCGTGAATCAGGCTGAAATCGCGTTCGATTCCGCGGTCTGATTGGGTCGGCGGTACGTAAATTCATGCCGTAATTGCCTTACCAATCGCGCCTAACGGATTTAAAGCTATCCAACCCGGTCGTTACGGCACTCGATTTGTCGTTAATTTCCTGTTGCCGCTCCGAGAGGAAATGAAAACCGGTTGGATGAGCGTTGCCGTTCGAATCGCGCGAATCTCGACCGGCCGATAATCGTCCGGATGAATCATCCTGCTGCTCCGCTCGCCGGCGGGGCTTCTCTCGCGCCAAGCTTTTTCTTCGTCGCCTGTGTCTCTGCGATCGCGTACGAACCCTCGACGACCTTCTACCGTTTCACGCTCCTCGATCACCCGTAACGGTGAATAAACCTGTACGAAAACGGTGAGCCTTTTATGGGATCGGAGAAGCCGCGGGTCGACAAAATCGACTGCGTCCACGGGTGTCGGAAATACTTCACGACCGCCTCCTCAGCACGCTGGTTGAGGCAACCGTTCAGACGGGTGACCGTTTTCCGTGCTTTCGCGTTGCTGCAGAGACACAGAATTTCACGATATTTCATCGGATGCGAGTCGGGGCTACCGTTCGGAAAGTTTCGCTCGCGAGCGTGGCCGCTGCAAACGCGAACGGTCCCGGTCGTAAAAGTATGGCGAACGCGGAGGGAATTGGCGAGGGTCAATTAGGATGGCGTTAATTTGGCGTGCGTGCGTCGGGGCATGTGCGAAGGCGGATCTGCATTTCGTGTTCCCATGCCGATTTCACATGTGTCCGGAGGCGCAACGTGAACGGGCACAGGCGACGAGGGAAACCTCGTTCCAGCCAGGCTGAGAAGGCAGGTTCGTTCGATGACCCCTCGACGCAATTACCGACACTGTCGCGTCGACGATTGAGCCTCGAAACGAGCTGCCGATCGAAAACCGGACGAATCGCGTTCATTTCGATCTTCAGCTGCGACGCGTTCGAAGAGTCGAACGTTAGCCGTTGGCGGCACGATGCTCGCAGATCGATCGAAACTTTCGAACGGAGCACCGAAGAGATCCGTCGCGATCCCACGGTATCGAGCGTGAAGCATGAAACTCGAAAGACGAAAGACGAAACGTGAAACGTGAAACGGGGCTCGAGCCGAATCGAGAGGCAGCCTCCATCGATGCCTCGAGAAGAATAGTTTCGTGGAGTCTGAAAGGGAACGAAGGAACGTCGCGCCGACGGTAGTATGCGCAGAGGGGGGCTGGATGGCTTCGAATTAATTGCAACGTGAATGAACGAAGTCGGGTTTGGTGAATGGACCAATCAGGGCTCCATTTCTGCACTGCTTCGCCGATCCCCGTCTACGCTCGTTAGTCAATTAAACTTCGTAATTATAGCTCGGACAGAGGGAGAGGAGAGGCGTCCGACGCATGACTCACCGCGCGGATGTTGCAAACTGCTCGATGCTTCACCTTACAAACCGTCGCCATATTCTTTCGCGGTGGCGGCCGGACCGTTTGCACTCTTGCTGATCGAGTATGCTGCGAGGATGAACCTCGCGATTACGCGCGCACCTGACACGGCAAATCAATCATGCGTATCCAGCGAAACGATTGAAAGGCGATCTACTGGAAGTGGCACGGATAGGTACTTGCTACTATCCGTTGGGGATCTACGATGCTCATCTATTATGCCCTGCTTCATCCTATCTTCTGCTCGTACGATAATATGTCACCTGTTCGAATTGTTCTGATCCGCCGGTATCTACGCGAGCCTGACGTAACAATACAATCGCATAACCGACACACAACCGTTTCAATCGTATATTCTTTCCCGGATCCGTTCGTATCTCGAGCGTTGTTTACGTCTGGCGCATCCAGCCCGATAAAAGAGCGTTGTCTCAGCATTTTAATTCCACCGGCTACAGTTCGCGCTAACGAGAGCGTTTATCGACGCGCCGTACGTTCCTCGAGCTGATTGAAACGGCTAATTCGAAGGCTGCGCGATCGAATCTCGAGAAGCGAAAAGGATTACTCGCCGGAGGCGGTAAATACGATCGAAAGGGGTCGAAGACCTTCGAACAAAGCAGTTCGATTTCGAATCGGCGACGGCCAACGGGAAACTCGTATCGCGATGAAGCGGACCGATCGACGGCCGGCTTCGCGGGTCGAATTTCACGATTCCCCGACGATTTCCCCGAGTATTTTCCAGGATTCAGCGGCGTTCGTCGGATTAATTCGCGCTCGAGCGTACCGCGCGAGCAACGCGACCGTGAAATCGATTTATCGTCGCTTCCATTCCATTCTCACCTATCGACCTTCGCGCGCGCCTTCGATTCCCCTTCGCCGGAAGAGTCCCCGCGCCGCGTTCTTCCGCGCGCGAGCGGAATTTCAATGCTCGAACCCGGTGCACGTTCGCGAAAACTCCTCTTCCGATTCGCCTGTCCCCTTGTACCGGATCCGGAAGGGATTTGCCGAAACGGCAACGGTGTAATCCTCTTTGCGGACTTTCCATCGTGCTCTGGAAATCCTTTTGGACCAACGGCATATCGTTCGCTCGCGCTGCCTCCTCGTCGATACCGAAATTTCTAGCCACCCTGTTCTTCGGTCGACCTTCCGTATCCATTATCTCGACAAAGTAATAATTGTTTCTTTCCCCTTTTTTTTGTCTTCCAAATTTTTTCTTCAAAACCGTTGGTGATGCTGAAACGTGTTTTAGACAAACGTTGAACGGTTCCGAGGGGGGCATAGTTTATTTGATAGGCGGAGGCACGGTGGAGATGCGAGGCTCATCCTTCCTCCATCGAAAAAGAAAGCACCGACGTCGTGATCGTGAGCCCCTCAAAATGATTCAGCTTTCGTCCGAAATATTTGTCGGTATCGCTGACAGTTTCGAAGACTCCCTGCATCAGACGTCGTCTACAATTAAGGAAATATTAAGAGGTGGCAGGCTACCGTTGCGTTATCTCGAATAAACCCTGCACACATCCGAAGCTGCTCCAATCATCCGTTTCTCGCGCTTCCATTTCAGCCGGAAGTTCTTTATACGAAAGCTCCTCGATTCCGCCTATGGCTTCCACTCCCCTTTCAAGCGGAGATGCACGGTCGAACGGATGCGGAGCTGCGGCGGATTTTAAAATCCGCCCCTTCGCCGTCGAATCGCCTCTGAATCTTTAAAAATCTGAAATTAGAAAGGTTCCGGCGGCGAGCAAGCAGCTCGCTCCTATTCGCCCCGATGAACCGAGACGAGGTCCAGACTTCTCGCGGCTCGACCGAACTCGATGAAATCCCTGAAAAACGTTTCCCGGGCGGAGCTCGCGGGAAAGTTGTACGGGAGGGATTTTATTGAAATCAATCTCCGTGGAAATTCGCTGATTGGTTCGGGCGGGTGGCTGCTCGCCGAGTGAATTCGCTCGGAAGAGACAGGTCGGGCGAATAAAGTTTCTCCGGTCGAGAAAATCGAGACGGTTGGACGTCTGCGGCGCATCCAATTAACCGGGGAGTTCAAGTTCGTCAACGCGGTCCGGGTTAATTGGCGTAAATAGGCGTCAAGTGGTGGTTTCGCGTCTTTCTTCTTCGTTTCTTTCTTCCCCGTCCTGTCGATCACCCTCCACGGCTGCGCCGGTGTTTCCTCTTCCACGCGCTACGCGCACTCCTCGCCGGATAATGCGCACCGACCCAACGATAATTATTATCAATAACCTTGTTTGCGGTTGGCAACAATGGTCCGCGGTTTTATACGCCCGCGTATCGAGCCGACTTTAAATAAAAGCATTTTTACAAGCTCGCGATACTTCGATCGGGATGAAACGATTCCGTCGCGATGATAACAAGCTAATCAGTGATTGCTTTGCACCGAGGTGCGTTCGTAAGATACGAGTGAAATCTACGGCGCGATCTTTCACCACGCCCTGCAATTTCTTATCTCCGTAGCGTTCGTCGAATTTTCTTCGCGTTTTCGCGTCAGACACGCAAGAAACAAAAGTTTCCGCATCCCCGTCTTTTATCCCGTCTTCCTAGCCGGTCGACGTCCCCTTGCGCCAACGAAATTCTACGTAGGCAAATCTTCATCCTCCTCCGATAAACCGTCGGCTCGTCCGCAAAAAGCAGAGAAGAACCTCCGCAAGGAGGAAAGTGGATGCAACCGGAGTCGAAGAGCGGAGGTGTGCTGGGATTTTGTTTCGCGCATTCCTGTTATCCGACCTTCTATCCGTCGACCACCAGCCAGCTTCTCAAATGTTTCTTTCTCTTTGATTGCACGCGCTTCGAGATCTCGATACTTCGGGAAATTACTTCCACGGCACTCTCGTGCGATTCCCGAGGCTTTCACGAAAGTAAGAGAAGCCGAAGGGCGCCGCGAGGAGATTGGCTCTGCCGCGCCACACGGATCTCTAAAATTGAAAATCGTACGAATTCTGTGGGTCGGGCGTAGCGAAGTTTTCCAGGGCATCCCAGAGGTTCGGGGAATGTCCATAAAGCATGGCGAATCTCTCGACAAATCGTCCGGCTGACTGGCTGGAAGAGACCGCTGCGAACGAACCAGACGCGTTTTCCGATTCCAGAAATAACGTCGGCGCTCTCTCCCCCCCCCCCCCCCCCTTTTCTGCTTTTTTTCTCCCCTTTGCCTGCTTGTTTTCGCGCCAGTTTCTGGATCCAGTTAATTCCCGCTTTCCATCCAATGGCACGCGCGTCAACGGAAGCGGATTTCTTAATGGACCAACGAAGCAATAAGAGGAACCCCATCGCGAATGCCGTCGAACAAAAGGATCCCGGCGGTTTGATCGGACCGCGAATAATAATTTCTCCATCGACCGTTCGGGGAATTATGGCGAATGCGGGAACGAGCAATGGCGGCAATTAATTATTCTTCGCGAATTCCATGCGGTCGAACCGCGACCTGGGAATTCGATGGCCGCCTTTTATTCATTTATCGTTCGCAGGAACTCTCCCGGGGAATGTGATACGTAAGATAATAACGAAACGCATAAAACGAATGTAACAACCGCACGATGGGTTCATACTTTTTGAAATTCAGTCGATCGCACGAATGTTTTAGATAGTCCAGCGGTTACGTTCTTACACGACGAACGATCTGTGTTATTCGATAGTATTTTCCTGGAATCTTCTCAAAAATTCTTAACATCAAGTTCTTCCGCCGAACTCTTGAGTCGTCCGAAAGCGAAGCGAAGACGCGCACGCGTTCGCAAGACCCGATTCCACTGTTTCCATGTACCGAATCTACCCCAAAATGCCCCCCACGCGTTCAATTACACCTTCTATCATTTTCCTTTTGCCTCGAAACGGTTCGGACATCGGAACGTTCGAATGATCGGGGTTCCACGGAATTCGAGGTCAGCCGAGCAGAAAAATCGGTGGAGGGCCGTCGAAGAGAGAACGACGTCCCAGGAAAAGCGTGGGTGGTCGTTATCATCGGCGCTATCGGCTCCTCGGAGGATAAGGTATAATCGTCATTGCCATGTCCGTCGGTCGTTCGCTTCCGGTCCGCGAACGACCGACGACGTTCCGTCGAAGCCCCGAAGACTCGTGTGTTTCTCGGCGGTGAACGAAGAAGAAGGCAAGGTGATCAATCGACGGGATAATTAGACGTTGTTGAGCGGATAGACGCGCGCATCGAGGTATGTACGAGGAAACAGCGAAGTTTCGAGGCTGCGGCCGGCGACCATTAGCGAGATGAGATCGGTGAGGGAACGAGGGAACGAGGGAACGAGGGAACGAGGGAACGAGGGAACGCGATGCCACCGCTCGAATAATGGATTTTCGATAACGAGACCAGAACGACGGCTTCCCGTTTCTCGACCGACGTCAACGCTCGCGCGACGTAATTATTCGCCATTTCGGATCGGCGACTTCGACGACCCGTTCGACTCACCGACGGACTTCGATATCCTTCAAACATTTCTTCCTTTGCACTCGAATAAGCCTCCGCCGCGGCGCCATTCTTCCAACGACCCTGTTCGAAATATTAAAACATTGCTGTCCAGACATTGTAATCGCGTAACCACCCGTCGAAAAAGAATCAATTATTTCGTTGTCTGCACCAACATGGTGTTGTCCGCTGACCAGTTTTCCCGAGTGCAAAGGGTTGTTTCTCAACGAACTTGCCACGTAGGAAACATCCGCGGACTACCATAGAGACGTTCGTATCTCCGCTCCGTCTCCACTGATAAAAAGAAACTGTTGGTGCCGTGTTATGATCCCCTCGACATCATTCAACTTTGGTCCGAAGTATTCTTTTATGCCGCTGACAGTTTCGAAGATATTCGCGTGGATCGAATCGAACGGGATACTCTGTGACGCGTCCGGCCAGGTATGGCAGTTTTCCCTGTCGCATTCACAAGACACCGTACCATAACTTTCACGACTGCGTATTTGGTTGGTGAAAAAGCTGGACATCAGTTCGCAGCGTCATACGCGCGAACGATGGAACAGCAAAAAGCTTCGAAAGCTCCGTGCTCGTAACACAATTTTCAATTTTCGATTTTCACGAGATTTTTCGCATTGATCAACGCAGCCGCGCGGCGTGTTTCGGGCGGCGAGCACGCCTCCCGATTAAACAATTCGTTTTAATAACGTTGAAACAACGCCGATGCAAACACTGACCGCTACGAGCGACATTGGTTGGAAAAGCGGTCGAGAAAATGTATGCACGCGCCGTGCCGAAGCGATTCTCGATCGTGAAAATGAAATAAAAATACGGTGCGAGGCGAGCGCGTCGCGAGCGTTTCTCAGCGAAACGGAGAAACGCACGGAACGGAGCAGCTCGGAGGACGATTCGGAGGTCTGTCAGGGCCACGTTCGCGAAAATAAGCAGCGGGCAAGGAGGTTGTTTAGGGGGTAATTAGCAGAAACGAAGGGTTGCGAGGGAAAAAGTGGCGCAAGGATCGGCGGGAAGAGCTCTTATGCGTTCAGGACGCGTAGTAGCTCGGGAGCGGGGCGATGACACACGCCCAATATAAAACACAGTGGTTGGTGTACGTGCGAGCACGCACTTTCACGCACACCCACGCATCCCTTTCTCCCCCTCTCCCCATCTCCCCCCTCGCCGTCCTCTTTTTCTACGTCGATGCACGGGCTGCGTTGGGCTGCGTTGGGCTGCGTTGGGCTGCGTTGGGCTGCGTTGGGCTGCGTTACGCTTCGTGGAAGCTCGAGGTTACCGAATTAGGGGACTGGTCCTAACGGCGCCTCCGACGATCTTTTGGGGGAACACGAATCGGCCTGGAACGCGCGACTCGTATCGATCTTCCAACAACCTCCGACTCGAATTTCCTCGGAAACCAACCCGCTTAGTCACCCCGCGCCATCTTCGACCCTTCCTTCCGATCGTCGACGAAAGGAAGTCCGCGAACCGAAGAGAATTCGGCGAGCGTCGAACGCAACGGAGAATCGAGATCGACTTTTCGGTGGCGGGAGATCCGTGCATGCACGAATTACGATCAATTGCACGCGACGCACGAGGTATCGGATGCGGGCGAACGATGAGCCTCCTTCAGCCGCTGATAGCCTGCTTTCAATGGCAGATTGGAAACGGATGCGCCGAGCATCCAGGCGAAAACGCGACACGACTGATGCGAACGGATGCGAACGGATGCACGCTGTAGCCGAATCGGCCTCCATTTTCACGATTACAATTTATCCTTATCTATCCTGCAGCTTGCTGATGATCTATAGGTAGAAACTTTACGTATCGGCTCGATATCGTTTGGCTGAGCGTTGTTCGCCTCCGACCGCCACCGAGCTTTCCGCATCCGCCGTTGAGCGCCGTTAACGCGTACGACGAGCGATCGGTTGCACTCGTGAGATCGCGACGAAAAAGGAAAATGCGTACATACACGAGGAAGGAAATAGCGAAGACGTCGCAAAGTTGAAGATTCTCCTCCGAACGAGGAGAATCGACGGCGCGGTATTGTACGGAGTGTCGAACGTTCAACAACTCCGCGAAGAATCATTGAAACGCTGCGGGACAAAAAGTTTCGAGTAATTGAATGAGAGGTTCTGCGGTCGGGCAACTTCTTCCCGAGTTTCAGCGGGGATGAGTATTTTTCGAGTTTTCCCGGAGACCCGCCGGAGAAGACGGCGTCGACTCGCTCTCGAAACTCTTCCGTAAACGTCCCTGTCCACGAGTATCGATCCGCCAGGGTCTCTCTCGCTTTGGGATTCCTCTGACTCATGCCGTTATTTCTCCAGAGAACTTCTCTCCGCTGTCCTACCGTCGCTCATTCGATCGAACAAATGGTATTCCTTCCATCGAAACTGCACGGCGGAAGGAGGACAAAACAGACGAGAATTAGTGCTTTACTGTATTCGAATTTAATTAACGCGCCCGAGAACTCTCGCCGGGAACCGCATCATATTATGCTTCACGGTTCGTGGTTTCATTTATTTCCGCCATTTCGATCGAACCGACCGGTCGACTCTCCACCAGTTTTCACCGAGTTCGGCCGACGATTCAAAAACATTTGTGGATGCGTCGTGATGCCGCACCGATAAAGGTGAAATTTGTAAAATAGAGTATTATTTCGACGGACTTTCCCACGCGATGGCCAACGGATCGAATGTCGAGGCACTGTTCCGTCTAGGAAACAATCGATAATTCGTTGGAGACCGTTCGTACGAAATAAATGCGGCGCGTCCAGCGACACAGCGTCGGCCAAAGAATCGTTGACCACGTACCGTCTACGTGATGCGAAAGCTCATTCGATCGATACCGAAAACGGGGGTCGAGGTTGAATTTTTTAAAGGGTTAATGGTGATAGGTGTCGAAGAAACGCGGTCGACGGAGACAGAGGAGGGCTTGATCGGAAGCAGAAATTGCCACATATAGGTTTAACGAGGTCGAAACGAGGTCGACCGCCGACTCGTTTCGCGACGGAGAGCTCGAAACGAGCCTCGCGAACGCTCGAAACGATCTACCGTGGCTCTCGCGCGCTTCCGAAAGTCGAGCGGAAAATTACAGACGAATTCGAGGCAGGCGATAATTAAGACGAGTCGTCGCGACGCGTTTATTTGCATGTTGATCAACGAAATTCCCGAGTTCGCGAGATCGTCGCGGTCCTGGGAGGCTCGCGACGACGACTTTAATTAAACCGCGCGCTGACTTCTTGCCAGCGTCCCTTAACGACCACGCGCAACACGCGCAATTACAGTTGGCGCGGAAACGCGCGTCGACGGCGAAAGTCAGCCGGCGCATTTGCATGATAATGGGATCAGCCGCGGACGATGGTAACCGGATTTCCAGGCTCACGAATGACGTTGAAATTTCGCGGAGTCGCGCGGGACACCTCGATGCTGAGAAAGCTCGGTGAATGGAGCAGAAAATATGTTTGTCTTGCGTGAATTTATTATCACCCGAAAATAGAAGAGACAGCAGCTCTCGTCTCGTCTCGTCTCGTCTCCTCTCCGGGTATCAAATTTAGAACACCCTGAACGGACGGTCGAAAACTCTTGAAAGCAAACTCCGTGTCCCGCTAAGGAGTTTCAAAGAATTTCTCATCCTTCGTGAAGAACGCGATAGCGGGTACTCGTGTATCGAGCTTCGTGAAAACATTCGAATCCGGTCGCTCGAGTGCCTCGTACGGATCGATCGATCCGGACTCGATGCACGACGCTTTACGCGGAGCTACCAATGACCGAGTCCTGAGTCGAATCGTTCACCTATTTCGTCTTCCTCATTTGAAACGAGTAACCGGATATCCAGCCCGGTCACGGTCTCCTCCGTTTCCCCTTCATTCAACGTACAATTCGAGCCGCAAGAATCGTCCGGCATCGTACTCGCGTAAGAAATTCTAAGGCGACTCGAGACTCGCGACTCGGTCCCGTCGTATCCAATGACCGGAGCAACCAGCGTCGGAGATATCCCTTTACCGAGCAGGCTGAGGGCGTCGTAAGTCGAAGGGCTTCGCGTTCCTTGGTCGACCAGGCTTACGTGCTCGCGTTACCCCTTCGAGGAGCTTTTGCTTGACCTCCGCTCGTCGAACATATTCGTTCGTGTCGCGGATTCTACGAACGCTTTCCGAGCGATTTCCCAACGGTCGAGATGTCGCCTCGGGGGTTAAGAAGGTACAGGAGAAATCATTATGAGCCACCGCTTCCAGATCCGAAACATGCTTTACGAGATTGCTTCTTTCCGGGGACCATGGAGACGCGATCAAGCCAGAAAAGCGAGCATTTTCATTATTCCGCGACAAGGGCAAACCAAACCATTTCTGCATGATTAACTTAAAAAAATGCTTATCCGAAAGGAGGCCACCGACGGAAGAACGCGCGTTCCGCGCGCAGCGCCAACGTTCTGGAGTCTCTCCATCGAGCCGTCCTATCGAAGTCGTGAAAGCAGACACCAACAATGGTACACGAGTACGTGAGCGGACGTACCATCCTCCCGAATGTCTGAAAACATCCGCGTGACCGCCAGGAAGCGTGCCTAAGGAAGAACCGTGCGATAAATTATTTATAAGCCTCGGCGTCGACCGGACGAATTTCGAGAAAGAGGAAATCAGCGGGAACGGGCGGCATACGGTACTTCCACCGACGGAATCGTTTCTCGACGATTGCTCCGAAACACTCGCATCGCCGTAACGACGGTCAGCTTACGAAAAATGTGCTACGGACCGGCGTAGCCGCTTGAAATTGCTTCGCACGAAATTTCGTATTATAAACGTTTTCAGTGTTCACCGACTCATACGTGGTTCGAGATAGTTTTGGTTCAGCCCGTTCAACCTTTCTTACGTATACTTTTATTATACATGTGCAGGCTTCATGCGCATGCAATGATTTTCATTATTCTCCGCTTCGTTCGTATCGAAAGGATGTGAGCTTTGTTTTCGAGAAAACCAAATGCGAAAAATTCGATCGAGTGCAGGCGTAGCCGGTCGAATCGTTGAATTTCCGTGTAACGTGTCTGGAATCAATGGGGCTTTTGCGTTAAAGTTGTTCCGCACAGCGCCGCACGCGAACGAGTTAGCACGTTGCAGACGGACCACGAGAATTTCCGTGTTTCCACTGTTATCGTTTCAGAGGTATTTAAATAGCCGGCCCCTGGGTGGAGCGAGCACTGGAAAGGGCTGGTCCGTAACGCGTTGATACCGACGGCAAGGCGAGGCAAGGCAAGGCGAGGCAAGGCAAGGAGTTACAGGATCGTGCTCGGGCGATCGTCGTAACCATCGAGCGAGCGAGTGGCACCGCATCGCTTTGCATTCCGGCTTTCTCGATGCGTTCGCAGACCGTGCTCGAGTCACGATCACCGCTCTCGTAACGTTTACTCTCGTTTTATTGCGATCCAGTACCGTTAGGAGCCGGCCAAGATGTCGTCGCGCGTCGCGGGTCGGGCCGAACCCTCGCGAAAAACGTCGACTCTCGTTCCAACACGTGCCTCCGCCGTATTACCGGAACAACAAACCGTGCGCCGGCTGCGTGCACATCCAGCCGACGATGGAAAGTCGATAAAACGTCGGCGAAGCCAACGAACCTGCCACGTGAGTCATCATCGTCTGCCACCTAACGAGCCGAATCGCTCCGACCGATCCGCTTTCACACGTACCTACTCTGCCCAACCATTCTAGCCCTCGACTCTGAATTATTTTTTTTATTATTATTATTATATTTACTTGATATGAATTCATGGCTATTCACTGGACAAGTTGGACATTTGGAAACCTATTGAGCACCGGACGCTTATATTTCCTCGACGCTGCCTGAAATGAAGATCTCTCAGGTTTGCACGCAGGTACTGGATTCGGATGAAATATTTCTCGGGTAAATGGTTCTGCGTGGCCGACGATGTACGAGTTCGCGGAACTAACGATAAGAGGATTAAAAGAGAATAAAAGGTGAACGACGTAATTGAAGTTTCTTCGCAGCTGCATGGAGAGAAAGAAAGGGGGAGGAAATTGTATCGGAAACGCCGAACGACGGAGGGAGCGCGGGTTAAAAAGAAAGCTACCCTACCCTCCGCAGCGAAAAAAGCTCGACGAGCCGTGCTTGTCTTTTTCTCGTCGGATTCATCGCAGCGTTGTTAATTCCGAGCAAATTGGCCCGCTTCTGTCAGCAAGTTGCGAAACACCGACCGAACGACCCTCGAAGCGGCGCAACTTTCGTTCCCGAGCTGGAAAACCCGATCGAGTTTAATCGAGAAACGGGATCAGCGGAGACCCGCGTTTTCGGACCGTTCGACGCTCCTCGGCCTCGAGAGAACGGAACGAATGCAGAACGTTCGGGGAAAATCTGACAATCAGCCAGCCTCCGCTTTACGAACTGCCGCGATCTCTTTCCTATTGTTTCAGCCGGGTGGAGCGTGCCCCGGCTAGATAGCGGAGAGCAGGAATTCCGGAAAAACGAGCGGGCCGACGACGCGACGTCGCGTCGGGTCCCCTCGAACGGCTGGAAAATCGGGAAAACGAAGATAAGGTGAAACGGCGAGGCTCGGAGGAGCTTTCGCTGGATAACCAAACGACTGGGTTGCCGCCGACCGATTCCCAGACCACCGTGAACGAGAGCAAACACCCATTTTTCCGATTCCCGGACGAGCCGCGGGCCGGTCAGCGAAGCAAACGAAAGGCGAGATAAACGAATCGCATGAAAATTCGGTGAAAGGAGAGTGAGACGGAGATGCGATTCAATTATCGTTACCATCGGCATGATTTGTAGCGCGATAAACGGTAACAGGGTCCGTTCAACCGTTGCCCGGGCAATCGCAATGAATTCCGCGATTTAACCGCCCCGACGAATACCGGAGGCCCGAACGAAAGCGCGCTCTCGATTCCCTTTGCTCGCCTTTAAATTTCGGCCAAATTGAAAGAGAGGGGGGCTTGGCAAAGCTCGAAAGACCGGCAGACGTTGCAATTAATAACGATCTTCCTGTCCTCCTTTCCTTCCGCTCTCTTCGCTTCCTCCTAAAAGCTGGAGAACTTACGGCGTCGGCGCAGCCGACAACCTACGTGTTTGTTCGAACGCTCTTAATCCTCCGGGTCGATCCAGCTCGCGATTCATGATTCGAAACTAACCACGGGCACGATCAATCTTTTAACCGTTTCTCGGAAATTTCTTCTACCGTTCCAACAACTTCTCTCGAACAGTTTTTTCACAGCGAACGAGTGCTTTTCGGACAAAGTTCGGCTCGTGATCCGCTCGAAACCCGGAGCGCGCTGACCCGTGGAAACCGGCACGCGCTCGTAAAAGCTTTACGGTCGTGTCTACGGGCGGAAACGGATTTCTACGCGTGCCGTGTGTCGAGCTGTGATCAAACATTCGGAAAAATCACCCAATTTGCACAGCTGCCGGTCGTCGCACGGGAACGTGCCTCGGCGACGTTTGCTTCCGTGATGCTGCTCGGATCCGGGCATTTGCGTACGCGTCTCTCGGAACCTTCCATACCGCGTCCGTCGTCGTGCTTCGGGGAAAACGGCTGATACGGAAAGCTACCGTGCCGAGAAGGGA
This sequence comes from Macropis europaea, assembly GCA_916610135.2. Classification (NCBI taxonomy): domain Eukaryota; kingdom Metazoa; phylum Arthropoda; class Insecta; order Hymenoptera; family Melittidae; genus Macropis; species Macropis europaea. The sequence continues at coordinate 768,165 of OU744346.1, forward strand.
AACGCGGCCTCGGCGATCCGTCCGTCCGTCCGTCCGTCCGTCCGTCCGTCCGTCCGTCCGTCCGTCCGTCCATCGGAAAGACACGGAGGAGAAACGTCTCCGCCGGACACGCTTCGAACCTCAGCGCGATATGTATTCTCTTACGAAGGAACGAGCAACACGGCGGGCGCTCCTCTCTGTCGTTCGAGACCCGGCTGGATGTCACGTTCGACCATTCTTTTCTTCGGAGGATTTTTCTATTGTTAGATCGTATCGCTGCCCATGACCAGGCAGCATTTCTTCTCTTCTGTATTCACCTGCGCTTCGGATCTACTTGAAAATGAATGCGGCATAAGAAAAGGCTCTCCCTGTTTTTAATTTCAAATATCATTTTACTCGCTCCGCTCTGCGGTTTACCAGCGATGCTTCATCGCGTGCCCTCGTCGACTGTTTGCAAACGTTTTTATTATTCCGTTGGTGTTGCTTCGATCGACAATGACGGATGGGAGACATTCTTACATCAATTTTATTTCATAATTTCTGTGTACATGCTCCGAAGCGGTACCGAACATCCGCCTCGACTACCGCCTGTCTGGAATTATCTTTTGAACGCGAGGATCAAGCAGAAACGTCTCGGATTAGGAAGCAGAAAGTTGAGAACCATGTTCGGGGTGGCGGTCATGATCGGCAGATGGGCCTGGGAGTGACCGATTCCTGAGCACAGGTAAGCAGAACGATTGATCCTGCTCGAAAGCGGCGTATCCAGGTGCAAATCCATGGAGCAAAGCGGGGTGGTTTTCACGGAAACGCTCGAAAACCGAGGTGGAAAATTCGACCGACTTGGCACGGGGCCAAAATGTTAAAAACCAACGATACAGGATCCATGACCGGTCGAGCAGCGAACAGCGAGCAGCATTTTAAAGGGGGAACGAGAATCAACTGACATTAATTCGGGCACGCGTTGGAAATTCCGAAACATCTGTCCTGCCACGGGATTCCGTCTGGGCTCGCTTTAATCGAATCATTCTTCGTTCCAACGGGGGAAAACGTTGATACGGAATTGAAGCGGGATTCTATTAATGTCCACCGGATCTATTTTCAGACGGTTCGAAAGGAGAAGACAAAAATTCTGGTCATTCGACGAGAAGTCGGCCGATCGACCGATCGATCGATCGGAGTTTAGCTATCGATAGAGAGATAGGAGGAGGCTGGACGAGGCTGAAGAGTCGAAGGGAAGATCGAGGAATGGATCAGCGGACGTGTTCTTTCGCATCGAGTTTAAGGGCGTTCCCTCGAGTCCATTTTTAGGCGACGAACCCCACGGGAAACTAGACAGCCACGGCGGAACAACTTAGAGAGAGAGAGAGAGAGAGAGAGAGAGAGAGAGAGAGAGAGAGAGAGAGAGAGATTCGGGAGAAAGAAATACGACGGTGCCGTGAGCAACGGAACCGTGGAAACGCGTTCGTTCGCGATGCATCGACCTCCATTCGTTCGATGGTCTACTTACTATTCTTACGGCGGATATCTATGCTCGCCTCCGTACGCGCTTATTGTCGACAACGGGCGAAACTGGAGCGAGCCGAATCGCGCGAAAATTCGTTCGATGACCGGTGACGAGTCGCTGCCGCTTGGACATTTCTTTTGAATCTCCGAAACTGTAACGGAGCTTCAAAGAAAAACGACTCCGCCGTCCTGAATCGCTTCCGAATGGGATTCGAGCATTCGCGTTGCATCGATCCAACGCGGAAAGGAATGCATCCAAGTTTAGGACGTAAAGTTTCCAAAGATACGGTCTAGACGAGCGGTCGCGTTAAAACTGTGACCCATTGTTAAACCGAGAATAGATTCGGATCTCACGACGACGTCGACGACGTCGACGCCAGCCTCCCGTTCGTATTCTCGGCCGGTCTGCGTGCACAGCTGCACGCTACCTCTGTAATTGTGATTCCGTGGACTCCTATCGAGTCCCTTGATCGGTCCAGCCGAGCCTCTGTTTGTCTCTCGCGAGAGATATTTCCAGAGCAACGACAACGCCACTTTCATTAGCCGCTTTCGACCGTCGGAGTTCGTTGAAACGGATGATTTCCGTTCGCGTCTTCCGAGAGCTGTCCATAATATGGCTCGTCGAAAATAATCAGATAATGGGGGGTAGAGCGTGGCGCCAGGATTACAAAGAATATCTGGATCGATCGGGCGCATAGATGCATCGAAAACGAGGGCGTGCACCGTCGACGCGAGAATTTCAATAGCCTGCGCTCCGAGTTCGCTTTTATCACGAGCCGTGCATCGAAAGCTGGCCAACAGGAAATTGCGTTGTCACCTGCGAGGTCAGAGATCTCTGTCCAGCCATTCGACGCTGTCATCGAGCCGGCGTTGATTTCATTAGCCCCGCCCGTGCCACGAAAACTGGTTCCTATGCGCTTTAAAAATCATCCTCGCGACTCCTCGCTCCTGCCTTCGTTTCCCTCCGAACCCTCGGACTCCGGCGATCGTACACGCTACGCTGCTCGAACGTACTCGAAACGTAAAACGATTCTCGGAAGGAGGAACGTGACCCCTCGCGGGATGATTCACGCAACGTGACACGCTTATTGCACCTTTAGTCACGCCTGACGAAACGAAATACGTGGTCGAGAGAGGCCGGGGAATACGCGATTCGCCGTTCTTCCGAGAACCTTTCACGGCGACGGGAAGTCGCTTGACCCGTCTCGATCTCCGATTCGCGGTAATTGCGAGTCCATTCATCATTTTATTGTTTATTCAAGAAACGAAAAAGGATCTCTGAAATACACGGGACATCCCTTGAGCGAAACGTCAGCGGCTCGACGCTCCGGCGGCCGTAAATATTCTGCGAAAACTCTGGCCGCTTTCAACGGTTTTGCGAGCTTTCGTTTACCACCGATAAAACGCTCTCGTTATTCTTTTTCTATCGTTTACGTTCTATCGTAGCATTACAATTTTAGAAGTAGGTACTTGGTTACTCATTTTCAACGGTTCCGACGAACATACGCCCTTGCACGAATCGCAGTACGCTTTGCTGGCCTCGCGGTGCTGCGAGCTACACCGTTCATTTCGATCGTCGAAGATCGATCAACGAGAAATCGTGGAAGCAAAAGTGCGCGGCAGCTTTTTCGAAAACAAGTGCACCGAGCAATGGCTCCGCTGTACGAGGACGATAACGCGGGAATAAAGACAGAGAGCGACGAGTAAAAAGGTTCCCGGAATCTGGTCGATGTTTGGTTCGTAAAGTTTGATAGACGAGTACAAGGACCTCGTAAAATACAAAGATCTCTCTCAGCTCTCGGTCTCGGTCGCGGGAGCGGGCCCGACGAAAATGCTCGGCCGCTCTGATCATTCTCCGAGTTCGGACGCGTCTTGTATCTTGGAACGAGAACTTGAGCTCTCTCTCTCCCTCTCTTTCCTCTGATTCTGCATACCAACCGAATGCCTTTGGACACAGTGGTAACGCGTCGTGAGTGGATGGCAGACGAGTTCGTGTCTTCGAAGACCTGCGAGGCAGGTCGCCCTAACTTCCTGAGAAGTCGAGACAGCTCAGCTTTGAAAACGCAAATCGGTCTCGAGCGATTTCACGAACGAGTCGTCGGAGAAGCAATTTACGGATCACCGGCTGGGTGCTCTACCGGCAACGTCCGATTTCTCAAGAGCCGCCGATACGAGCAGCCCCTGTCGCCAGGTGTTTTCTAGGCGTTTCGCCACCGGTGGACTTCCATGCGGTTTGCTTCGTCCGAGGCATTTTGCTTCGAAGAACTCGGAAGATCCTCTCTGCACGAGTCGATCGGAGTATCGAAGACCGGTCCGGTCGGAACATCGGGGTGGAAGATCCATAAAACAGCTGCGTCTCATCCGGAAAATGGTCATTTTCGAGAATCGGGTTCGACGAGGGAGTGGAAAAATCGGTCGAGGCGATGCGACGTCGGTGCGCCTGTAATTTTCGCACTCCCGATGGAAAGTTCGACGTTAATGTCGCGCTCGGCGGATGCAATTTAACGGTAACACGGCGATTTGCATAATTGGCCGAGATTGGCCGTGTTCCTGTGCCGTATTCGACCGCTCGTCCAGGAGAAAACACATGCCTCCGAGCCCGGACATTTCGAAAACACGATATGCTTCGGAAAACTTCATGGAGATTCATCGAAACGAACACAGACGTTCATCCGTTACATCCCGATACAATTCTTTGACATCGTGTTGCGAAACGTGGTTACGGTGAGCTGGCAAGATCGTGTTCCAGATATCGAAACTAAATGTCCGACGCTGATATACCTTCGTGCATCTTCAACAGCGCGACCATGCTTTCGCGAGTTACGCAACCCGAAATTCCGAGGGACTTCGAGGAACGGAGCGCCGACGATGAGTCGTTAAGCCGAGAAACAGTAATGACTGAAAAATAGCTTGCAACGGTCCGCGTGACCCCTATCTATGTAATGACGCGGACACATATCATGGAATACGTACCAGAATTGAGAACTAAAAAAAAGAATTATGGGATTATAATGTAAAAATGTTCTAGGTCACATGCGGGTTAGCTGACGAGTTAACTCGTTGGCCGACTCGGTAAAACACACAGGGTATGCCGTTTTAATTTTTCCACGCGAATATCGTTGAAATTATTAGTGATATCGAGAAAGAAGTACTTGTGAAGAATCTTAACCTTTACTGTACACTCGGGGTGTACGACACCGCAACCGAAGTGCGTAAGTGCGCCCTCTTTCCGTGCTTTTTTTTACTACGTGTAAGTTATAATTTTGAGAAAAACGCTATTGACCCCTATTTCGGAATGTCTAAAGAATATTCAGTAATTTTTGAGACCCAAAATAATAAATAGTTTCAACGTGACAGCTGTCTGAAGTTGTTGGGGCGTGTCACACCCCATGTGTGCGGTATGAAATGTTTATGCGGTGTGTACAGTAAAGGTTAAACCTGTAATTACGTATTGGTGTACACGTCAATTTAAAAATTCCAATGTCCAAAATCCTGATGAAAAGCAACGCGCTACAGCCGAAGCTCGAAAACTTCGCCTCGGCGGTCTGCAAGATACTGATTGTGGGAGATTTGCATAAAAAGATGCAAGACTGACACGATGCCTATCAAAGAGTGGGCGCGGGGACGCGAGCAAGGAGTCGGTCGAAGGGAGCAACAAGTAAGAAGGAGCGTGAAATAGCAGGCTGTCGAAGAACGCGAACGGGCGTCGACGTGAGAAACATCTGTAACGGTACGTGGCACAGGGTCGAACGAGCGTGGACGATTCGAAACGAGGTGATCGACTTCGAACGAGGCGAAGCATTGTCTGCTGGCGATTAGGGTGGAGGTACGCGTTTCCGGGGCTTTCACGAGATCGAATTCGCGGTTCTTTCGACAGCGTATGGCCGATGTTGGCACGCGTCGCATAATTTCGTTCGAACGGCCCGGCCCGGCCCGGCCCGGCCGGCGCGTTTGGAAAGCACCGACGGAAATAGCCGGCTTCAATGAGAGTCGGAAGTACAATGAACGCTCGCGAAAGGGGATTGTCTGCAGCATTTCAGCCTCGAGAGTCTACGCGGGCCTCCATTCGAACTCTTAATCGCGAGTTACTTTGTTCGCCCGCTTACCCTCCGATCCGAACGCGCTTTCATCGTGCAACGGGACAAGCTGACTGCCGGCTCCTGACGACCCAGTGTCCGAAAGAACGCTACCAACCAGCCTTTCCGAATGGCAATTTCGAACGGCGTTCGTTCGACGTTTTCCCGAGGGCGTCTCCGGTTACTCGCGCCACGACGAATTCCGTTTTTTCTTCAAAAACGAGATCTCCGCCGTTCTCGCCACCGGGCAACGCGGTTTCTCCACGGGAGCGGACGGAACGAAGATTGCGAAAGGAGAGGCAAAAAAACGAAGATCCGTGCGGAGACGCGGGCAGAAGACTTTCGGAGGCGAGCGGGCGAAGGAAACTGGGGTAAGTTTCGCGGTATATAGTAATATCAGCCGCACCGGAGGAGGACGACGCGTAATTTCTACGCATCTCCGATGCGTCCCCGGCGCATACTGCGAGTCGCGGTGGAACGGAACGCGAAGAAAAAAGCTGGAGAAAGAGGGACGACGATCTCGTAATTGAATGCGGAGTCGCGGCGAGGTGGTAAGCGTTCATGTAACGCGCCTTTCATTTCAAAACCGGGTAATTTCGACGGATGAAAGCGGCGTAGCTGCGGCGACTCGCAGGGGGGAAAGCAGAAAGGGCGAAAGAGTAAACTGATAGTAATTTCGAACGGGATCGTGGCGCCCATATGCCGCAGCTGGATTTTTATTTTTGTCCGGACCTCGCCGAGCGGAAAGCTTTACGAGCGGTAAACGCTTACGCCTTGCGCGACGCGATCGACGGGAACGGACTGCATCTCACCGAACCCATCCCGTGTCGTTCTCCTCCGACACCGAATCGATTCCACCATTGCCGCACACCCACGGAGGAACGTAGGACTGCCCATCGCTGGACAACCCGAAGGTCGATCGATCGTTCGTCGACCGTGGATCGAACGGAGGAGTCGAACATGACGCGAGAATAATTTCGACCGTCGAGGATCACGAGATCGTTAGCGCGGGCGAAACTCGCTCGCGATCCGAGGTCCGAAAGCTTTATGGATCGTGAGATGACAATGAACGAGGCAGAGACTTACGGGCGAAGCAGCGACAGGATTAACGCTTTGGTTATTTAGAAAGAACTTCTTCGAAGCTTGGCTGAAGCGACGAGGGCATGAAAGGTGAAAAGGTACGTAGAATGATATAGCTGCCTACAAGATGTCCCGGTTGAATCGGTCCAGGCGAATATCTTCGAAAGTATTATCGATATCGCAAAACATTTCAAACGAAAGTAATATTCGCGGGAATCGATTGAAATGCTAAACAGCCGGTGCATAAAGACGAAAGAGTAACGCGTTGCGGTTCGACAACGAAGCTCGAACGAAACAGAGAAGTTCGGGGACTCCGGGTGACGAACATCGGGAGGAGCACGCGAAGCGATCGGGACGGAGGAGGATTTCTCTTTCGAAGAGAGAATAAAATCGCAGTAATCTGCGGATGTAGCGAACGATGCGTCGTCGTGTCGCGTCGGCTGGTACGAGTCGCCCACTCGCAGCACGTATCGTTTAGAAAATTCTGCCCACACGTGGCACGAGCCTCTTCGTCGCCTCGTATCGTCGTTCTCATTGAGCTTAACGCTCTTGACCCGACGTTAAGCCCTGCCTTAACGGCTTTCCTACGCCCGCTGCCGCTGCCGCTGCCGCTGCTTTCAGACCCCGCGCCTCGTAATTGAGATTTCCTACGATCCTCCTGCGAACATCGATTCCCCTCCGACATCGTTTTTCAGCGTCCCGTTCTTGCTTCGACGAGATACCGATGCGCCACTTAATTACCAACGTGCAGCTTTTCTTCAACGTCGTTGCGTTTCTACGCATGTCAGTCCCTGAATGCCGGTGACTGAACATACAGTATATTTCAAATTCTATTCAAAGTACATCAAGTTTGTGCTCGAAGCTCCCCTGGGGACGAATCTTGTATACAAAAACGGCTGGAATATTGCATTGTGAAAAAGAAAATGTTGCTCTCACTGGATAAAAGCTGAAACAATGGATCTCTACAAAATATGGACACGATACAGTTTCAGGAATCGTTCATTTTATTTTTCGCTGGCTCCCTGAGGCTGACTGTGAGTCGAAAAGCGGGAAGATGCAGGAAAAAGCGGTTTCGATAGCTAATTTTTATTACAATTTTGCTGCTTGCTACGATCTCGGAATTTAGAATAGGACCCTGACTGAACGACCCTAACGATCGATGCTGGATCCATAAACAAGAAGAAGAATGATTTACAACTCTACCGATTGAAACGTTCGTCTTTAAAGGCGAGAGAGTCGAAGGACGTTTGCGCGTGTTGGCGAGAATCTAAATTCTGCGGTCTCAACGAGAGCATAGGGTGCATTTTCGCCCGTCAGGGGCGTCGCGCACCCTCGTCGCGACGGTTTTTTCCTTGGTGATGTCGACGAGCGGCGGCTCGTTTTAACGGCGAGACAATGAAGAAGAATTGTAAAGTGGCGCGGCGAGGTTCCATTGCCTTTCTCGCCGCCGCATTGTTGTCCCGTCACAGACACGCTCCCGGGAACGTTCAATCAACGCTCCCATTGCCAGCCAAGATTCTCGATCGTTTATCGAACGCGCGCGAAGTCGGATAAACCACCGATTCCGCGAGCGCGGCGTTTCGCGCTCGCGGAATTTCAAAACGCGTCGGCTTCACCTGTCCGCATGTCATTTTTGTCCGTCCAAAGAAACTAACACCGGAGAATCTCCGTATGCATCCGTCATCCGATCTCCCGTTTATAAGCTTCATATAATTTGTCTGGAAAAGGTCCAGCGCGTATTATCGTGGCACGCGCGTCATAAAATCGGCAAACCTGCGTGATTCGATGATCATAACTGTAAAGAGATAACGCGAATCGCGAAAGCGGACACCATTGAACATGAACGAACGGTATCCGATGGTTTCCATGTAAAGTTCTAAATGACGCAATACCGAAATCAATTTCTAAATCGTTTATTTCAATGCATCGCGGAAAGACATCTTTTTATCCGAACAAAGCAAAGTGCAATTACATCGATTAATTAGCGAGGCATCGAGCGACCGGGGTAAACAAACGCGCAACATTTACCCCGCTGATACGATTCTGATAATTCATTCTCTGCGGTTGTCGCGAGCGCCGCGTTTTGCCGACGCGAACTGCGTAAATCGATGATCGGACGATCCTGAACGTTTTCAATGAATCCGTTCTTACGTGGAACGCGCGATCGCGACGCGGAACCATCGTTATCCGAGCGACGAGAACTCGTCCTCGTTTTCCTGTTTGTTCGCGGATTTCGCGGATTTCGCGGATTTCGCGGATTTCGCGGCCGGTCGATGAGTCGATCATCGGCGTTCCCTACCCAAAATTTTCCTCGAACCGTCTTGAATACCGGCACGGAAAGGCGGCTGCTACAATGTGCTGCGTCACACGCTCTATCGTGGGTGAGGAACGATTTAAACAACGGGCATGCAACCAGAAGTGCATGCATGATAGAATAATCGCATTCGACGGCACGCTCTCGACTCTCACGACTCTTTTCACTCTCCTTTTTAAACGAAAACCGATGGCCCGTCTCATCCAGAGGCCCATGAAAACGTCTTGATCGGCCGTCGTCTTGGTTTCACGCGACACCCAGGTACATACCGGTATGCATGTACTTACGTGGGTTCCAGTCTTGGGGCTCCGTACCTATCCACAGTATCTGTCACTGTGACGCGAACGCGTTAATTTGTATTCCTGGTACGCCTGCTACAGGCGTATCGAATAATTCGTCGCCGATTCAGGCAGCCGGTCGAAAATTTCTAGGATCGTTCTTTCAAAACGCACACCAGGACCGTGATCTCTCTCGATGAACGCTGACCCTGTCGAGATAAGGCTTCTTAATCATCACCGACGATTCCGACAGCGATCTTCTTTTTAAGCCACCGTGCTCCAGCAACATGCGTGCGCGCGCTCGTAATCTTTGCTGAAACCGTTTCGAGAAAATCTGCGGGAAATCGGTTCGCTCCTGCGCGGCACGGCGCGGAGAGGGTTTCGCGATCGAAAGAACACGCGAACACGTGCCCGAGCATGCTTTCACCGGGTAACGGTGCGCATCGGAGCTTTACAGTTAGCCCCAACATCGATTTCAGTGTCGAGTATGTACATCGTTGGCCAAGGATCGGCTCGGTCCAAGTAAACTCGAGATCGTTCGCGGAGAGCAGGAAACGCGTGACCGGACTGCGAGAACGTATGGATACGACGTGTACGATCAGCGCGGAGCTGGAGAGTCGTAAATCGAACGGCTCGAGAGCTGTCGCGGTCATCGATAAGCGGAAGTCGCGCGGTGAATCGACCTTCTCTCCGTTGGACCGTCGTAATTACGGCTGGCCACTTAATGAACCCATCCTACGGAGGGTCCGCCACTCTTCGGAATCGTTTCTGTTCGTTCGGACTGTACAGGGGGTTTTCAGAGACAACTGCAAATATTCTGTGCAGATCGTACGAGTGCATGTCGAGAGAGACGCGTATGAATGACAAATTTTTCATTACAGCTCCCGTTGCTTTCAGAAAATCATCCGAAGCAAATAGAGCGAATAATCGTGGAAAAAATCGTTGAGCAACGGGTCGAAGACACGCGTGTGCCCCGGTTGGATGGGAATGAAATGCGAATGCGAATGCGAATGCAAAGCTGAACGACGAATCCGGTGTTCCTGAACGCTCGGTAGACTCCTCGGAAGCGAGGAAGTCGTTTGGCGCTCTTCTAAGGAAAGAAATGATGAATCCACATGAGTGCGGAAATCGCGACGTCACGCAGCCGTATGCTACACGTCATTTTCTTCGCTATGATCCAGTGATTCCGAGCGAGACACATCGACCCGAAGAAACCCACAATCTCGTTGACGCAATCGAGAAAGCACCGACCTTCCAGTCTGGAGCGTCGAGAACGATACGCGAGGATTATCTCGAAATAGCCGTCCGATTTCGAGAGGAAAAACAGACCTGCTTTCCTCGCTTACAAACTACATATACATGTATATACATATGTACATCGTGCATACCTCAGCGGTGATCGTGGCCAGAGCGGCTCGATTCCGGCGATCGGACGAAAGCCGGCGGCGTCGTTGTTTCCTCCGTGGAAACGTTGACCGAAGGAAAACATCGTACGTCGAGACGCGTTGTACGAGCAATGAGGACGGATGGAAAATATTTCCACGATAGAAAGAGCGGAAACTGCGATGAATCGAACTTCCTCATTGGACGGTGCTCTCTCTCATACAACGACCGAGTGCGGGTACACACGCTCCTCGAGCAACCACTCGACCGCGTCGACGCCTTCGAGAACGATGGATTAATCATCGATTACGACCGATCGGTTGACTTCGAGTGTAGCTGGAACTCGACTCGTCCCAATGAATCACCAACGAGACGTCCCAGACGTTTCCCTACCTACGAGCCGCCTCTGTTCACTCTCGATCCTAATCGCACTGCATCTCCAGATTCGAACTTGGTCGATACAACGTTATAAGCAACATTTGCATACGTCCAAGGAAATTGCAAAAATTTCCAGTCACAAAGATCGTCTATTTTTTATTAACGTATTCCCGCCCGTGTCGGAGACAACTCCTATAACACAGTCCGTGTGCTACGGCCCGTATCCCTCCGTACCCGTACACAAGGTTGCATACGCGCAACGTTTATCCATCTCATAATAAACTTCTTACTTTACATCGTCATCGTAACGTAAATTTTTCATGAAATTATTATTATTAATCAGGGGCTGGCCAAAGTCCATCCACCCATCCCATGCCGAAGAGTATTCGGAAACGAACAAGGAAACATTTCGAAAATAATACAGAAATGTGTAGTTATTTGAAAAACCTGTGGCAACGCAGAGATGACAGAGCGTATTCTGGAAATAAAGGATAAACAGAAAAATGCAACGCACAGGCGCGTTGCACGCAAAAGCCTCGCATGAATAAGATTTCGAACAAAACACGCGCCCACGTCATTTTTTTCAGAGTAGATGGATAAACTGCGCGCGGAAAAAAGCTTTCCGATGGAGAGAGGAGCCATCGCGCGATGGAAGAGGCGCGAGACCGTCAACGTTATCGAAACTGCGTGACACGATCCGGTTGCGTCACTGGAAAAGAAGTCGCGATGGCAAGAGGCGGCTCGTGCGAAATCCGTAGCGAAGGAGTATGGACAGCTTCAAGGACTTTCTCTCTCTCTCTCTCTCTCTCTCGCTCTCCACAAGTGCCTTCGCGATCGTTTCGAGAAGGACGAGAAAATAACGAACGTCGCCGACGCGAATAATTAAGCCGCTGTCGTGGCCTTTTTTCCTACGCGCTTCGTCGGCGTCGCCCACGAAGCAGAGAATCGTTTTCCCCTTGGCAAACCGAGACATTTCTCTCGGAGATCTCCGTCGTTTCGTTAACCGTACATTGTTCCGCGAGCCTGCAACTCTTTCGAACAATGTCCTGCTTGGTGTACGTTCGCTGAGTCAACCGTTTGCACGGATATAGGAACTCAACAATGGCCTATCCGGCTGTCGTATTTAGTACGAACCGCAGAAATCGCGTAACGCCTATCGGGCGTCCGTTACACGCAACGAATATCAAGACTATTGGATGCTGATCGTCGTTTGTATTGCGACGTGCGATTCGAACGATCGCAATTTACTCTTTACGATAAATACGATTCACTGCGATCATTGAAATCAGCTTCTCTTCAGCTGCAATTATTCGAACGTGGGCAGACGCGGCGCGCGTTTAACAGTTTATCCTCGTCGGTTTCGCCGACGATCCGTTGCTAATTGAGGGGCAATTTTATTAACGTTTCAGAGAGCTAACCGTTAGCTAATATTAACACTTTATCTAGCGGATCCTACTGCTGGGTACCTGTACCCGATGCAGGAAATACAAATACGGAGAAACGTGCTGTATGCTCTCTTAATAGATAAACTATTAGTCTCTGGAACTCGTATCTGTGTGTGTATATCATTATAATTTGGCTGCACTACATTTGGTTACTACATGTTACCACGCTGGTTTATGTCTCTGATCATATACGTTGTTTGCATTTCTTACTAGACAACTGTGTGAACGATATAATAATAATACTGATGATGATGATGATGATGATGATGATGACAATAATGATAATAATAATCTAATGTAAGAACATACTTGTAGAAATAATGAAGAAAATGATAATTACGGTCGACGTAGTCAATCATTTTAATCAGCTCACATTGAAACGTTGATGAAACGTTTATTACCCCTTTGCGGACGACAGACGCATATATGCGTTCAAAAAGATCGTTCACCGTGTGCTACGGGTCACCGCACTGGCCTGGGCACACGCGTTTACTGTACGCTTTCAACCTATGTATTTAGACGAATTATCATCTTTGCTTATTTCAATAAAACATATATGTCGCGTTACATATTTTGCAATTTTAAAGGACTAAAACAACCGAGCAATCGACATCAAATATATAATTATAAGCAATTATTAAATTAAACATGTGTTTTACCACGGAAAATTTCAGCACATGGTGCACGATTTGTCCCGAAACTTTCCGACCTCAAAGGGTTAAAAGCTAAAAAAGGTCACCAAGAATTGCCATGAAATTGGCCTGAAGCACGCGCGTGTCCGACAGTGAAAGTGTTGTAATGAACCTCGTGGAATGTTTTCAGTTGCGAAAATTAAATTTCCCGCGCGCATCAAAACGATTGTAAAAGTGATTATCTATCTCTTGCTCGTTGCCAAGCATCTTTGAAACGTATTAGCATATAAATTCATCAAGCGTAACGGCGCATTCCGATGTACGATTAAGTCGGGTTTCCGTAAATCGTCGCGGGGATGCCGCCTATCACGTATTTGTGTACGGATCGATCGTAAATCCTGATCGATCGTCGCCCGTCGCGATGGAGATAAATTTCTCCGACAGCCCTTCTGCTTACCATAATTCTCCGTGTTTCTTTGTCCATAGACGGTTGCTCGTTCCGATGAACCGAGCACAGACGACCGCTTGTGTTATAACTTTATGACTTTTCGTCCAGAGAAATCGTCTACCGATAGAGGCGGGAGTTCACGGCGAAACATGGTATGATATCAAAGCGATCCATTCGGTTCGGCAATTGTTTGGCCGCTCGAAAAACGTTACGCGCGATTAATAATGCGCGTTCGACACGCATCACGGATCTCCCCATCGATTTCGTTGAGAGAAGGTGCATGCGTGTACAATGTACTTCCACCTCCGTGGTTTGTACCGGTCGCTCTGCTTCGATTTCTCTCGTCTCGATCACCGTGCACCGATCGATCGCTTACGACTTCCGTTGCCGCCAAAACCATGGAACCGACCATCGCTGTCGAACGAATTCGTAACGTATCACGACCCTCATGCAAACCCCGAGGAGTCGCAATGATCACGACTGACTATCAGAAAAATGATATATTGGATCTCGTTAAATTTCTAGATCGACTACTTCGAGGAGTTTCATTCGACAAGCCGCATATCGCGGAGGGCAAGAAGGACAGCTGATTCGAAGGCTGCAAGGGACGACGCTGATGCACGCATTGCGATCGCGAGATTTCGAGACCGCGTGCACTCGAGGAGTCTGCGTCGAAAGGGTCTCCTCCGAAACGGCATGGTTATTTTGAAACGTCGGTTCGGGAAACAAACAAAGCGTGAGTGCGATCGTGCCTGAACAAGGACGGCTCGAAAGCACGAGAGCGATCGTGTCAACGATGACTGACCGTCAAACAAAAGAACTTCGGACTTACCTTGGCTCTCGGCGTACACGTCAGGCAGGATCGCGAGCAGCACCAGAACCAGCACCAATTTGCACTGCACCGTCACTGCACCGACGGTGCATCGCGAATTCGAGCACCAGATATCACTCGGCATGTTCGTCGGACGGCGGATCGAGTCTCACGCAAACGTCATGACAACCGTTTTGCTCGCGTTTTGGCGTACGCTCGTTTACTTCACTCTCTCGTCGACCACACACCACTGTCCACCGAAACCGACTGCGCCGCCGGTCTACCCCCTTGCGACACCGCCGAAGGAACGCGCCCCCACTCTCGCGTATCGAGCCGCCGAAATCGACCGAACTCCGACGAACCTCGCCGAACTCGCGCGCGCCAAATCGAACCTCCTTTGAATCGCTCGTCCGATGTCATTTCTGTCTTCTTCACGCCACCGCTGACGCCTAACAGTTTCATAGCGAATCTCTACGGAATAATTCTTCGTTTCATTAAGTACAATTCACATTGACTTCGTCGAGTCTTACGGCAGCTTTTTATTCAACAGAGCGAACGTATCATGCGATGTACAATTGTTAATATATAAACGAGTAAATATGTTTTGTGTAGTCTTTTTGGTAGGCTTTCAACGCGGAAGTTTCTTAGGTTGTTGTTGGTTTTGAAACATCTCCGGGTAACTGCGTTTCCCGGGGATCGTCGAGTATCGATCAAACTGCTCGCGGGGCGGACTTGGATGTATCGGAAGTCGTATAACCGTGCATGGTCGAATTTTAAGGTCATGGATAACCTACGGAAAGGACTGATTAAAAGAATAGTGAATGTGTGCGAGGAAAGTAGCGTGCGTACGTCCAAGGACTGGGCTTCGTTTCTGGCAAGTACTTTGAAACTGATTATCGAGATTTTAGGTAACTCGGGCGATTATTAACGATACTATGAATGTTGCAGTTTACTCTGTTTCAACTGAATCCCATCTACGAGATTCGACCGAACGATGAGGCGAATCATGATAAAATTGTCCAAGCCATAGCGGAGAAGATTTGCGGTCCGAATAAACCGAATATAACTACACTGAAAAATCAGTTGTACTATGCTAAACATTATCATGACAGAGGTATGGCCATCAAAATTAATTTCTGATGGTTACAGGCCATTCAACGATATTGAATTTGTTTAGACGAAACTGTGAAGCGACACAGACTGCGTCTGCATCAAAAGACCAGGCCCATGGTAGCGGAAATATGTGAAACTGGAAAACTTGCGACTCCTCAGGAATCTGAAAGGCTGTATCAGAAGATGTTGGCGGTCATCACTGTTCTGAGTGGCCTTGGAAACCCTGCTGTTCCGTCTGTGTTCCGGTAAGAAAATTCAATGCCATGCAAAAATTACATCAATAATTCACAGTCTGTCGAGACGTTTTCGTTCCTTTCAGAGAAGTCACGGTAGCGCTGCAGAGTGTCTTTCAGCCTTCGGAGCTTGAACGGTATGTGAAAATGTCTAAACCTGAAAAAGAGGAGCAGCTGATGGAATTAATGTGCGTGGTCGCGGGAATAAGACTTTTTAACAGAGACTGCCAAAGAGGGGGAGAAGGCATCGACGATCGTGAGATCTTAATTATTATTAAAAGTGTACATCGAAACTTCATAACGTGCAGTACATTTTCAGTGCCAGCTATTTTACAAATTGCTGTGAAGAGAACTCGTAACGCCGTGATGGAATTCTTGGAACGCTTGATGTCAAATATTTACAGATTCACCGGAGCCGTGGAAAAGGCGACTTTGGTAAGAAGCATAATTCCATTTGGCATTTTTACGGCGGAGAACGTTACATGGGCTACCGAAATGTTGGCGGCGTGTAGGCAGCAAGAAATATATATCAGGTTCGCTTCGTGCTTGCTAACGTACCTTCAGACCGACACTGAGAACTAATTGATGTTTCTTACGCCTCAGGAAACTTCTGAGCGACGTAGATCGTAGTGAAAAAGAAATACAATGCCTCATGGAACGTCTACAAGGACGCTTGTTCAAGCTACACGACACAGTGAGATACAGAACCGCCATCCCCACTGTTCAAGTATACGTAAGCATACGCTTAGTATTTCTCTGCTCAGTGATTTCTTTCTCTGAGTGCGTACATTCTTATTTTCGTACAGCCGCAATTTATCGATCTAGCTGACATATGGATGGGATTCCAGGATGAAGTGATTATACTGAGCAGCATCAATAATTTCCTTTGGGAACTGCAAAGTCTGGGTACACGGGTAATTATTAAATGTAATTAGTTAGGAGATGATACTCAGTATTGTAGGCGGCAGTCACTCAGTGTGTGTTGAGTTTAGGGAGACTGAATTGGTAGTGGGTTGGATAGCTTAGTGGGATAGCACCCGCCCGGAAAGCGGAAGGTCCCGGGTTCGATTCCCGCTCTAGTCCACCCAATTGTTTCTCCCTTACAGTATTGAACTAATTGTAGACCGTAAACGTATTCGATGAAACGATACTGAACGACATGCTCTCCGCTGACGAAGTTCCCACGGATGCTGAGAGACTTGAGCTATCTATGGGCAATTTGATAAGTAATACAACGATTTAGAATTCATTAGTTTCAGAATAATTGCATCAGAAAGCTGTGTACGTTGTAACATGGTTTCTTTTACAGCCGACTGCGGCGACTGCACTCTTTATTATCCAGAGAGCACTAAGAATTTCGATGACATCAATCTAGAGGTAAGATAACGCGTAACGAAATGGAATTCGCGTTCTACGATTAAATACATTTCCTAGGACCTAGGTTAATGCACGATCAGTTCTTAGGATTTTGCGCGTGGACGTTCGTCGTTGGACAAGGTGCGCTGATCCCGGGAAATCCAAACAACGGAGTCGCCAAGTGGAGAGGAAGATACTACGTGTTCAGCTCGAAGGAGGCCGCCTTAAATTTTGGCAACGACCCCGACAGGTAACGTCGATGAACAGAAAATAATAAACAGTTTCGAATCGGTTTGATGGTCCACAGACACGTTTACGAGGCACTCGACTTTATACGGAATCATTTGGAGTACGTGTACTTGTTCCAATTGTACGAGGATGTCCGAGCTCTGAAGACGCAAGAGGTGTAAGTATTTAAATGCGAATAAACGCCTTGAAATGATCGAAGTATTAAAGTCGGAGGTTACCATTGATAAGGCTATCGGAGGAGGGTCCTCGGTTAAAGTCGTGCCAGAATCAAGCGGTCCAAACGGATGTACACATACTTCCACCTTTCATCGATAAAGACTACACCGCGAACATCTGGGAATTAAGAAAAAGAGCCTTGCATCTGGTAAGCTGTGTTAACAGACGATCGACGGCGTGTAAAGAGAAAGCATATTTTCCTTGCAGGCGAGCATCAGTCGATGTACGACGCGCAGCACGCAAACACAGAAGTCGAATTTCAGATACGGTGTTTACGTGCAAGCTGCTCCGCCCCGAGACAAAGAAGTTCAAACGGGCACAGATAACTATACGAATACAAAGAAACTTTTAACTTACATCTTTGGCCTGCGGGGAAGACGCGATCACAATCAACATGTTCTATCTTTCTTGGAAGATGAACTCGAGCACCTATGAGCCTTTCGTACGAATTGGATGGGATGGAGTTTCGAGGATTCTCCATCAGGGGATAAATATACAAAGGGCACTCTTAAAAAAAAATGAAAGCAATATCTTTTAATGACGTTCTCAAATACATTCATGTAATATCACGGCACAAACCGCACTCCTTTTTTCCCTTAGAAAACAAATCGTTATTTCTCATTCCGTGTACATATTCGTTTCTTTTTCCTTTATAATCTGTACTGTAATGTTATGTTCCTTTTTCATCTCTCTCGTGTTATCGTCAAATGTTTTTTAATGGTTTCTTCCTTCGTGTGGCTTCCATTGACTTAGGCCAACATTCATTTAATTTATATTCAAAATACAGAAATTTTTTTTGCCATACGTCGAGGAATGGATCATCCTGTCAGCAGGATCGAATTCCGTAGCTCGCACCATGAATCTATCTTATTCTCTACACTTCAACATTGCGCAATACTGCACATATTGTGACTTCTTTCTTTTTTAATATGCATACATCGTACCTTCACTGAATACATCGCTTTACCATTAGAATCTTAAGAATTAGGTCAATTTTTTACACCAAGAAACCTATATTACGACAATAATTAGTAATTACACGATAATACAATTAAATTTCGCTTAGTAATAATTTCAGTGTATAATGTAGCTATTATACAGAAGAGGTACAGGATGTTGATTTTTTTACGCAATAATCGTCTTTCTCTTTATTTTTTGACCGCACTTTCTTTAAGTTTTTTCCACATTATTTTTTCTCTCCTTTGCTGACAAAATTATTTTCTTCTTTGCTATTACATCCACTGTCAGAAAGTAACAGATGAACAAGAGAAAAAAAAAAAGGATGAAAATATTGTGTGATACTTCGGCGGCAGTTTCCAGATTCAAACAAAAAAGAAGTTAGACCACAGCGTGTCATCCATGGAAATATTCGTGTACGATTTTTCTGTTTTTCCTATTTTTGCGTTCCTTGAAATTAGTGTCACATAATAAAATAAAAAAAAAACCCGCTTTAAAACGATTCGGAGTTTATCATCTGCTGCTCCGATATTTCACTGCCACGATGGCACACCTTATTTTCATGCTTGGTGAAGGGGGGGGGCTGCTTACAAGAACCACCAGGCAAATGATAAAACGTTAATTCTGAATATTAGTGACTTAAAACCAACTTACTGACTATCGGCCACCTTAGTGTCTTCCACATTTTGAAATTATCTGAGCGCCCATGGTACCGGCTACCCCCCGTTTTTATATTCATTCCGACGTTGACCGAATCTACACGGATTCCAACTTCTGGGTCATCATTTGCGTATAAGAAACATTTTGGGGCTACCTTCAATGAAACCGTTACCGAGCCACGCTGTTCATAATGCCCATAAAATTAAGATGCTACGTTGCGAATACTTGTCGGGACAAAGCTGCTACCATGGACGCAACAGAGTACATCAGAATGGTGTAAACATGGCTAAAGTCTTAAGTCGCAAGAAATGTTTTTTTTTTGTGTTCGTATGAATATGTATTTTTATGTATGTATCGTGTGAGAAAGATGGAGAGATGCACGTTGCACCTTGGAATATGTTATAAAATGTTTTATAACCTGTCAAAGATCGTGGTTCAGGGATGATTTAATCTACAAAATGATTTTTAAGGTACTTCATCATACCAAAAGTTCTGAAACGTTTTACCCCGATTACTTTCATTAATTCGTCGTCGCAGATGGCAAACTGCTTGTTCTTGGGATCCTGTAAAATAGCAATGTGCGTTAAGATAATGTTAAAAATGGAATATGTAATTTGTAAGGCACACGGATCCTAACACTTACATAAAGATTCCTTTCTTTGATAATACTCCAGACTTTCTTTACAACTTCGTGTCGAGCCATTTGTTCAGCACCAACGACGGCAGCCAGTTCTGGTGACAGCGTGATGGCACGAGTGTAGCCACCCTTGCCTTTACCTCCACCCTTCTTTGCTCCACCACCACCGCCACCACCCTGGGCTTTCTTGTTTTTACCCCAATCTTCGTCGCTGTCGCTGTCACTACCCTTCTTCTTTCCTTTCTTTCCAGGCTTATCTATTTCAAAAAGTATGTATTAATTTATAAGCATAATACTAGATCGGTATCAACATGTAACGAAATTCTTGATATGCTTACTCTTCTTGGGGGTAGCTTTTGGTTTCTTTGGGCTGTACTCTTCGTCGCTCGCATCGTCGTCGCTTGCGCTCTCTTCGTCGTCAGAGGATCCCTTCTTACGTTTGCTAATTGCTTTCTTCGCGGGACTTCTTTTGGCAGGCTTTTTCTCTTCCTCCTCCTCCTCTTCTTCGGATCCTTCTTCCTCTTCCTCCTCACCATCCTCAGATTCCTCACTAGCAGTCTTCTTCTTCTTCTTGGCGCCGTCTTGTTTCTCTTGTAAACACTCCATGACTAAACTGTCTACTTCCTTTTTCCTATACAGAGAATTCATGCAATTTGGTTATTCTGATTGTTCAGCCAGATATTAGACAAAAACAAATCTAATTTTAACGGCGCTGTCGAAGGAGGAACGAGGTGGTAACTTAAGGATATCAGTCCCACGCAGAGATCCTTCTTTTTAATCTAGGACACGGATGAGTTCATTCTTGAGTCAGTAGACTGCACGAGCGTCAGCTGTATTCCATACCGTGTCCATATTTCATTACAAAATCTTTTATTTATTTATACAATGGGAGAAGCATCGCAACGCACACAAAGTGTGCTGAAACTCTAGAATTATTCGATCTATATACAATTCTAATGAAATGGAATGTGAAAGGAGCCTGCAAAGAATCGACTAAAGTCAGAAATGTATGAAATGCGTTTGAAGTTTACCTTTCCGTGAGGTCTATGTCCAATTTTCCCTCAATCTGTAGCCTCACCTTCTTAGCGGACATAGTGGTAAGGTCTGCATCCTTGAGGATGGCTACAAAACAAAACAACATACATTGTACACAACCGCGAAAAAAGACCTTTTGTCAACACTCAATTCTGACTTTTTATTTTATTTCATAAAACATATACAATATAGAAAAAATAATGAATTGAAGGGTAATTAGTAAATACATCAATATGATAGGACTGGAGAAATTATAGGCTTTCTAACAGGATGATCAAGGTGAAATATGAAAACACGAAAGAAGGAATAATACGCATAATATGTGAGTAAAAGAATTGTGTGAACGTATTTCACACGTACAATCAATACCAAAGTTCCATTTTATTTCGTAACATGTATACATAAAGTGGTACGTGTAAAATTTTGTAATATATAATAAAATAATAAATTCGGAGATAATGAATAAATTGAATTCGAAGGAACGGTATCAGAGAGAATAAAGGTTCGCAGGAAGGACGCGTAGGACGACAAAATCTGGGGTAATGTGGTTTCCCGCGTCGTGATGCTAGTAAATATCGAGCGCAAATGGCGGCGGCTCATCGGGTGCCGGTCACCGATTATCCGGTCGCTTCGACAAACGAAATATTTCTGAAAGTAAGCCACTCCAGAAAAATATCGCGGCACGATCTCGATTCCAAGACCGCTTGCATCGTATCGGACTATCGATCGCGAAAAACATTGACCCGCGGTGCTGAAAAAAGATCGCGAAATCGTGGCTGCGTATAAAACGAACGTGGCTGTACGCGGCGCGACCGCGACCCAGGAGGCGTGATTTGAAAATTCGAAGAGAAATCGACAGGGGGACGATAACGAACATTGAACGAACCCGTGAACCGTGTATCGGAGGAGTAGGATAGGCTTGGCGAAGATCGTGTCGGCGGGAAAAGACGTAAACCGGCGAATAATCGCAGCGACGCGGGTACGCCGTAGCGGTCGACGAAAATTCGACGCGACGAACCAGCCAGCCTATAAATGGCCGCGTGGAACGACGAAGAAAGGCGAAATTCGTAGGAATATCGTGTAAAATGGGGGCACGGTTCACGCTGAAATCGGCTTTCACGGCGTAAAAATGTTCGAGGAGAAGAGAGCGAGCGCGAGCAGGCGAGCGAGCAGGCAGGCAGGCAGGCGGGCGGGCGAGCGAGATACGCGAAGCATGCGATGGCTTCTGGCGCGCGCCACCACAGGCAGACGCGTCACACGGCATACTATGAGACAAGGACGGGGAAAGCGTTCGTTTCTAGAAAACCGATGAGAAATCGACAATTTGCCAGGGCATCTAAAAATTTTGCTAAAAAGTCACGGACGAATTACACGGAACGGTTCGAGGGTACAATGGCCGTAGAAGGCTGCACGTAGGTGGAAATACGGTGTATCACGGTAGTAATGGCCGGCGCGGGGCACGCCACTTCGTCGCATACGTGCGCGCTAAAGTCGTCACGTCGCAAGAGCAAACAGCCCGATTTCCTACGTATTCCCGTGAAAAAGCCTATGAATAAATCGTGGCTCGTCGCGTTACCAGCTCGATTCTCGGCTACACGGCTGCTGGAATTCGGTAAATCGAAGGATATCGCCACTTACCGGTGATTTCTTTGCGGAGCTCTTCGTTCGAAATATCAGCCATGGTCGTGCTTCTCGCTGTGCGTACTGCTGCCAACTGAACCTACGCCGGCTGCGGACTCCCGTAGCGTCCGTTGGTACAGTCACGCCACGCACCTAACCCATATACGTTGCTTTTACGAAACTTCCGAAACGGATATCTCGTGAACCATACGTTAAAAACGAATGATCTATACACCGAATCGTGTTAGTTTTTTACGGGCTACAAGTTTCTCATGACGCCCCACTCGTAATTTTGCGATCGAACAACCCTATTTCGACGGTCCGCCAACGTGTTCATCGAACAGTTTTCTTTCGGAGTGTACATGAAGCGACCGCTCGTGGCTGCCGGTGGCGTCTACGGTACAGTCTGATCGCCCGCCTAGTCCCCTTTCTTCCAGAAAATAAATCTTCGATAATCCATAACATCGTCCCCGGGCGTTTTATCGGATTATTGTATACACCAAATCGGGTCAGTTTTTTTTTCTCTACAAGTTTCTCATGACGCCCCACGCGCAATATTGCGATTTAACGGATCGAACGTGAATTTCTTGCGATCCTTCGGCGAATTTCGTTGACGCTGACTGTACGGACCGACCACTCCGGGATTCGTAGCGTCGAGCATACAGTCGCATCATATGACAATCAGTATACATTCTACGAATATGCCAAAAAAACTGCTTGTTTATTGAATGTCGATCGCAATTTCGACTTTTCACCGAGAGAACACGAAACGCGTATCTCGTATTCATCGAAATTAGACGTTTCCCTCGCTTCTGTATCTCTCGTATCATCTATATCATCGACTTCATTATCTTTATCTATAGCAATTCTGCCGTGCTGTTTGCGAAACAAGGAATAATCGAGTTTCCGTCCAAGCACATAGAAACTTTATCGAACGAATATGTATTTATCGTATCGAAAAATAGATACATTCACGTATAATTGCATTCAATCAGTGCGATATTTTAATAGGCCGCGACCGTTGAAGCGGCCACTCGGTTTCTTCCTCGCTTTAGTGGTACAGTAACACCTAAAACGCGCCGAAGGATGCTCGTAATAAATGACCTTTAGAAATTCATAACTTTTCAACGGTACATCGTACAAGGATACTGTATACACAAAATTGTATCAGTTTTTTACGAGGAAAATATTTCTCAGGAAGCGCCACGCTCGATTTTACCATCCGACGCATCGAAATATAATTCTCGGTGCTCTCGTTGAGAAAACTTTCCGCTATGACTGTACTCAAACCCACAGCCTCGTTGCAAGACGAATTTCTCGTGAAAATTTCATATAAATTTGTCACGCAAACTTCCTCAAAATAAATTATAATTTTTTTGGGGACGATCCATGTGTTTACATTCTTTTATTTCCATCTAGAAAATATATTTACCGATGACACGTAGGAACGTACTGCCGCCACGGGAGTTTGAACGCTTTAAGATGGCGGTTCCATTTTTCGCGGATTCATCCCGACTCCTCGGTTCATTCTGCTCAATTGTTCCCCGTATTAATGTTCGGGAATTATTTGTCGTCCCTGCGTGTCCTTGCCACAAATTTACATAAATAATGCGAGTACGAATTTGACGTTTTTGAACAAAAACTCTTAATATTTGGAAATTTGGCTAAGAATATACCGTTTTCCCTCCCAATCATTCGTCACTTCCGGTTCAACGACATTGTTATTCTCGTCATGAAAATTTATCTGCTTCTTTTTCGGGATCAGATGTGTTAAAAAATTTCGTGACGAATTACAGATGCATCGGTTGCAGGTCTACTGAACAACTTGTTATTTGTTTGTTACGCATGCAAGGAAGGTTACAGTTGTCTAGTTGTCTCGGAAATATTGATATTTTCAGACTATAGGCCAGTTTGCTTCGCCATCTAGCGACGCAATATGCACTTTTGTTTTATGAACGGATAAAAACAATACATCGAGAAATGGCGGGAAATTTCAATGTAGCTGATGCACTTTCAACTGCCTATACGGACACGTACATCTTTTTAAATAATTTTACATCTTAATGATTCGATTTGGCACAGTGGTACTACATATTACTCGAAACTCTGGAGCAATGATTCTTAAGTTCTACAAAGGATGCTTCAAGGCGGTTTACTGTATAAGGACGAATGAAAACAGCAAGACGGTTAACGAATATGACGAATGGAAGCTGTAATTGTTAAATTAAACATCTGTAGAATCGACTGAAAAAAGACTTTATCATTCTGCTGTCGATAAGTTCGATCCGATTGTCGGTAAGATTACTTTATCGCCTACATTACCGACCATCATGCAGCACGCTTGTTGATAATGGAGTAAACTGCATGCACGTTACTCAACCTTTTCACAAAGGCATCGTACAGATGTCGCTTAAGCATGGGCGGGCTCATTTTCTATGAATTTCACGTTTTAGAACATGTTGTGGTAGGACGGAACTCACAGTCGTGTTATTATTGCTATTTGGTTGTACCATGACCTCCTTTTACGTGGCGCATATACGGTCGTACTAACCGAATGTGAAAACATCGTCTAGAAACCGGAATGGCAATGATTTATTCGCGGTAGATCGTTCTACGGAGATCAAACGAACGATTCAATGAAAGCTTGCGACGAATAATACTAAATCCTTAGCTTCTGCTTGCCGTCTGGCGACGAAG